>CAUYPK010099687.1:0-60013 GCA_963574355.1 Loris lydekkerianus | reverse complement strand
CACCACAATACTCAGCTAATTTTTTTTTTTTTTTTTGTAGAAACAGAGTCTCACTTTATTGCCCTTGGTAGAGTGCTGTGCCATCACAGCTCACAGCAACCTCCAGCTCCTGGGCTTAGGCGATTCTCTTGCCTCAGCCTCTCCAATAGCTGGGACCACAGGCGCCTGCCACAATGCCTGGCTATTTTTTTTGTTGCAGTTTGGCTGGGGCTGGGTTTGAACCCGCCACCCTCGGTATATGGGGTTGGTGCCTACTCACTGAGCCACAGGGGCCGCCCATGATTTCCTTTTTTATCCTCCTTGATCCAATTGTTGCTCAGCAGTAGGTTGTTTAGTTTCTATGACTTAAAGTGGAGATGAGTGTTTCTATTGCAATTGAGTTCTACTTTAATTCTGTTGTGGTTTGTAAAGATATAAGTATAATTTCTATTTTATAAAATGTGTTGAGGTTTAACTTGTGACCTTGGATATGATCAATCATAGAGAATGATCCAGGAGCTGATAAGAACACATATTCAATAGTATAGGGGTGAAATATTCTCTATATGTCTTTTAAACTCATTTATTTTAGAATTATATTTAAGTCCATTGTTTCTCTACTTAGTTTCTACTTGGAGGATTTGTCCATTTCTATCTATAGTATGTTGAAATTCCTAGCTATTATATTGTTGTTGTTTACCACATTGTTCAGACCAAATAGGGTTTGCTTTATAAATCTTGGAGCATTTAGGTTGGGTCCATAAATATTTAGAATTGAAATGTGTTCTTTTTGGATTGTTCCTTTGACCAGAATATAATCTTCATTTTTATCTTATTTTACTTTTGTGGCTTTAAAGTCAATTTTTTTTTTTTTTGTTCAGAGACAGAGTCTCACTTTATCACCCTCGGTAGAGTGCTGTGGCGTCACAGCTCACAGCAACCTCCAACTCCTGGGCTTAGGCGATTCTCTTGCCTCAGCCTCCCAAGTAGCTGGGACTACAGGCACCCACCACAAGGCCTGGCTATTTTTTATTGTTGTTGCAGTTTGGCTAGGGCTGGGTTTGAACCCACCACGGTATATGGGGCCCGTGACCTACCCACTGAGCCACAGGTGCCACCCTTAAAGTCAATTTTATCTTCAATAAGAATTGCAATTCACATTTTCTTTTGGTTTCCATTTGCATGAAATATTATTTTCCAGCCCTTGACCCTGAGTCTTAATTTGTCCTTGGGGGTTAGATGTGTTTCCTAAAAACAGCATATATTTGACTTGCATTTTTTTATCCAAATAATCTGTGTCTCTTCAGTGGTAAATTCAAACAGTTCACCCTTGTTGAGAGGATTGATAGGTAGGATTAGGATGGAGTTCACTTTGTCCTGTGTGTGGTTCTGTTGACTTGTTTTATCATATAGGCTTGGTCTTTTAGTGCCTGGGTGTCTTTATTTTGTTGGAGAACCCTGTGTTGGTCTGTGCATAGTAATTCCTGCAGAGCAGTTCTTATAGTGACAGATTTTCTCAGTGTTTGCTTTTCAATAAAAGATTTGATTTCTCCATTGAATATGAAACTTAGTTTTGCAGGATACAGAATACTAGGCTGACAGTTATTTTATTTAAGAAGATTGAAGGTAGCTCACCTTCTTCTGTCTTGTGAAGTTTCTGTTGAGAAGTCACTTGTTAACCTGATGGTTTTGCTCTTGTAGGTCAGCTGCTGCTTACCTTGCCTGCTTGCAGAATTTTTCCTTTCATTTTGACTTTGGCCTGGGTAAACAGGCCACAATGTGTCCAGAAGCTCTGTATGAATCAAGACATCCCTGGGTTCCATATCCATCTGGTAGGTGTACGATCTAAATCTTTGGTGATGCTTGGGAAATTTTCTGCTATATAATCATAAACTAGAGATTAGCTGTGTACATTCATGCGATCACGGGGCACCATACATTGGTTTTATAAACAGTTTGACACATTTTCATCACACTGGTTAATATAGCCTTCCTGGCATTTTCTCAGTTATTATGTTAAGACGATTATATTCTACATTTACTAAGTTTCACAGCAGAATGCCACTTTTTTTGAGTGCCTTTCATTCCCCCTTTCTGCTTTCCCTTTCATTTTGACTTTGGCCTATTTATTCTGGAGGCACAAGTGATTTTGCACTACCTGGGCCCTCCTCTTTTCAAAGAGTGTGCCTGCAAGGACAGAAAGCAGGCGTTTGGTCTGTGTTGCATTGAAATGTTACCTGCTCCATAGCATATTTGTCTGGTTGACAGCCTTAGACACTTTTGTTCAGTTTTGGTCATTTATGTGCTTGTATGTCTTCTTATGAGTGTATCATATGGACTTCATAAACCTAGCAAACTATGATGTGTGGCCTCTTAGCCTTTGCAGGGCCTAGGTGACATGGAAGGGACAGGAGCTATCAGAGAGGATGCTCCTTTTCGCCTCTGGTGGCTAAATAAACATTGGAAATTGTTGAAGTAATGTGGAAACTGCCTACCATTATGTCTGCCTGATAGCAGGGCCTGAGTAAGTGATGGTTGTTATTACTGTGTGCCTTAAGATATACTTAAAGTTGGGTTTCTATGGTACTTAGTTGTACAACTTTACCTCCTAAAATTAACAGTACAATTAAGAGGTGTCTTAATCTGCACATATATGACTTCTTGCTGAATTTCCTGAAATGTCCAGGCTGAGATGTGGACTAAAGAAGCTGGATCAGCTCTTGCTGGCAGTTAGTAGCTAGGAACAGTGCCCATAAGATGTAAAATTGCCATTAGCTTAATTTGTTAAGGTCATCAGGAAGGCTGTATTTGGCACTGCTGTCTTGGCAGTCATAACTAGCAATAAGCTTAATGTGAGGACATGGCAGCTGGATCTGCAAATGATTTCCTTGAGAGCAGATTGGCAACAGAGCTTCTTGGAAAGTCAGCTTTCCAGAGCAACACTGAAAGCTTTAGGCAACAAATGCCTAAGGGTTAAAACCCATGGTGAACCTGTCTTCACTGCTGCCTGCCTCATCCTCCTGTCATATTGGCCATCACAGTCACAGCCATGAATTGGAAATGTAGAGGAGGCTTTTGACAGCAAGAGCATGGGGCCCCCCACATCATTAGCAGGGCGCTGGCTGCTTGCTGAGGTCTATTGAATGTACATGGTTAGGTACCATGTGGGCTTCACAAATGCCACTGAATCCAGACAACCTGCCTATGGGATGGTTAACCAGATAAGAAAGCTGGGCTCCAGAGAGGCTAAGGGATTTGCTCAGGGGCTGGAGGAGCCTAATTACAAACCTCTACTCTGTATGCACCCATGATTCTTTCTCCCCATTGTGCACCCATGATTCTTTCTCCCCATTGTACACCCATGATTCTTTCTCTACCAAATTTTCTCATTTGCATATTTATTTGTCCTTCTAACAGGCAGAGTAAATTTGGCAAATAACTCTAATGAGTGTACTGTGTGCTAAAACCTGTCAGGTGTCTCACATATGTGATCTAATCTTGACAGTTCTAAAAGGTAATTACCTTTGAACTTTTAGTGTGACTATATATGTTTTTAAGTAGTAAGTACATACAGAGAAGAGCATGCATCCTAATTATATCTGTGTAGTCACACCCAGATCAAGACACAGTTTATTACGAATGTTCCAGAAGTTCCTCTTGAACTCCACTAATCCCAGCTGCCACTCCAAGGATAGCCACATGCTGGCTCTTAGCACCATAGATTTGATATGTTTGGCTTTTGAAGTTTACATGAAGGTCCACTGTGTCTACCTCCTTTGTTCAACATTATATGAGAGTTGACCAGGCACTGTGGCTCCCACCTATAATCCTAGCATTCTGGGAGGTTGAGGAAGTCGATTGCTCAAGCTCAGGAGTTTGAGACCCATCTGAGCAAGATCAAGACCCTGTCTCTACTAAAAATAGAAAAACTGGTCAGGCGGTGTGGCAGGTGCCTGTAGTTTGGGAGGCTAAGGCAGGAGAATAGCTTGAGCCCTGAATTTTGAGGTTGCTGTGAACTAGGCTAATACCACAGCACTCCAGCTGGGTGACAGAGTGACATTGTGTCTAAAAAAAAAAAAAGTGACAGTCACCCATATTGTGCATATTGTTTTAGATTTTGCATTCTCATTGCTTATTTGCCCTCATGATGCAAATATGCTGTAAATGATTGTGCATTCTACTGTTAGTGGGAAACTGGTTGGTTGTAAGAGGTAGGCTTTTTTTTTTTTTTTCAGTTTTTTTTTTTTCTTTTTGGCCCGGGCCAGGTTTGAACCCGCAACCTCCAATATATAGGGCCAGCACCCTATTCTTTTGAGCCACAGGCGCCACCCAAGAGGTAGGCATTTATCCTGATGTTATAGCTGAAGAAACCTGATGCCCAAAGTGAGTAAGCAGTTTGGCCAAGGAACCAGGGTAACTGGATTTGAATCCAGCTCCTTACATCATACCAAAACTTAAAACAAACTCCTTCCTACCACTACCTCCCAAATTGATCAAGAAAGTACATAGAACTAAAACTCTCTTTCTCTCTCAGCTACTCAGATCAGGTGGAAAGGAGTGTAGGATTTTTTGTTTAACTATCTGGACTCCAATAATTTCAAGCCTGGAACCCAACAGGTAAATTATCTCTTTTGAGTATGTGCCCTGCTGGGCTTTGGTGGAGTTGCTAGCCTTCCAGCCACCACCTATTCTGACACCAACTGGTATACTGCAGTTCAGTTCTGACACTGACCACCCACAGTGGTTAAAGTCAGACTCCACAGGTTTGAGGACACAGGCCCCAATGAGCCTGACCCACATGCAGTATCCCCAGGACATCTGCACTTCTCACTGACTGGCTACTTATCTGGGAGATGCCCACGCCCCACATAAGGTTTGGTAATTCTCAAGAATGACTCACAGAACTTCAGAAAGCACTATATATACAGTTAAAGTTTTATTATCAAGAAAACAATAAGAGGCTCAGTGCCTGTAGCTCAGTGGTTAGGGCGCTGGCCACATATACCAGGGCTGGTGGGTTCGAGCTGGCCTAGGCCAGCTAAACAACAATGACAATTGCAACAAAAAAACAGCCAGACGTTGTGGCAGGTGCCTATAGTCCCAGCTACTTTGGAGGCTGAGGCAAGAGGATTGCTTAAGCCCAAGAGTTGGAGGTTGCTGTGAGCTGTGATGCCATAGCACTCTACTGAGGGCAACATAGTGAGACTCTGTCTCAAAAAAAAAAAAAACAAAAAAAAAACAATACAACAAGAACAGCCAAATAAAGAGGCACATGAGCAAGCTCTGGGGGGATCCTGAAGGCAGAGCTTCTATGCCCCTTCCATGGAGTCAGGATGCATCACCTTTCTGGTATATCTATGTCTTCACTAATCAGGAAGTGCTACCAAGCTTCGGTGTCCCGAGTTTTTATTGATGTTTCACCATGTTAGCATGATTAATTGAACACTGACCACCTGATCCTGATTGTATACAAAGTCCAATCCCTCCCCTCCACAAGGGTCTGTACAGCTCAAACCCTAATCCTCCAATCACATGGTTAGACTTTCTGGTGATCAGCTCCCATCCTGGATTATCTTGCCTCCTTAGTGTAAACTTGGGTAAGATCAAAGAAGCCCATAAATAACAAAGACACTCTTATTACTGAGAAGATGGGGTCTCATTATGTAACTCAGGCTGATCTTGAACTCCTGGCCTCAAGTGATCCTCCCACCTTGGCCTCCCAAAGTGCTGGCATTACAGGTATGAGCCACTGTCCTGGCCTTTTACCTCCACTTACACTGTACTTTTTTATTTTATTTTATTTTTTTGAAACAGAGTCTCACTTTGTCTCCCTCAGTAGGGTTTTGTGGCTTCATAGCTCACAACAACCGCAAACTCTTGGGCTCGAGTGATCCTCTAGCCTCAGCCTCCAGAGTAACTGGTACTAGAGGTGTCCACCATGACACCCAGCTAGTTTTTCTATTTTTAGTAGAGATGGGGTCTTGCTCTTGCTCAGGCTGGTCTCAAACCCCCAAGCTCAAGCAACTCACCTGCCTCAACCTCCCAAAGTGCTAAGATTGCAGGCCTAAGCCACTGCACCCAGCCTGTACATTTTTCTTTTCCTTTTTTTTAAATTGTCTTTGAACAGCTACTCCCCTCCAGGTAGTTTGAGTCCTCACAATTTGTTTTTAAGTGAAGGGAGCAAGCCTAGGTGTTGTCACTGTCATCTGCCCTTGCCATGTGCATACACTCTTCCATTCCTGCCTCCAGCTTAGCTCTGAGCCCCAGAATCCACAGGGCCAGCCATTGTCCTCCTTCCAAAAGCCCTGCAGACTCTGGGTTCCTCAGACCCTGGCAAAAAGTCTGTAGGGTATTTTCATGTGAGCACAGCATTTCTTCTTAAAACAATTCTTTTAACTTCTTTCTTTTGTCCTATTACAATATGTACACTTTAGAAATTAAGAAAGGATCAGATAAGTCTCTTAAAACCTCATGCAGGGGACGGTGCCTGTGGCTCAGTGGGTAGGGCACTGGCCCCATATACTGAGGGTGGCTGGTTCAAACCTGGCTCCGGCCAAATTGCAATAAAAAAAATAGCCGGGTGTTGTGGCAGGTGCCTGTAGTCCCAGCTACTCGGGAGACCAAGGCAAAAGAATCGCCAAAGCCCAGGAGCTGGAGGTTGCTGTGAGCTGTGTGACGCCATGGCATTCTACCGAGGGTGATAAAGTAAGACTGTCTCTACAAAAGAAAAAAAAAAAAAAGCCCCATGCAGGGGAAATGCACAGTGCCTTGTGGCTGTAATTCTGTAGCACTCTGGGAGGCCAAGGCAGGAGTATCACCTAAGCCCAGGAGTTAGGGATTGCTGTGAGTGAGGCTGCCAGGCTGATGCCATGGCACTATAGCCTGGATGACAGAGTGAGGCTCTGTCTAAAAAAAAAAAACCCATGTGAGGATTACCACTGGTAATATTTTACCACCATTCATGACAATATAGCTGCCATTAATCGTATGTGGGCCAGCATGGTTCTGATGTTTTATGTCCATTGTCACCTACAACCCATTTGTCAAGTGAGAACTATGGGACTGAATAAATGGAATGGACTTGCCCCAAATGACACAGTGAGTAAAACTGCATAGCTTGGACTTTGATGTCAGGTCTCACAAAGCCCTTGTTCAGGCCACGATTCTATTTCTTTCTGTCTCTTTAAAATGTGTATAGAGGCATTTTTTTCATAGTAAAATCAGACAGTATATAAATTTGTTATTCTTTCTAGACTTACCCTGACACCACAAACACAGTTTTCCATGGAAAGATTATTTCCAAGCAGAATTTCTGACGGCTGCACATGGTGAAGGAGAGAATACTTGTGATATCCTTGAGATTACTTGCTTTGGGATTTTTTTTTCCTTTTTATTTTTTCTTAACTTATCCTTTTCAGTTAAGGGGAAGCTCAGCCACATAGTTTTTTCTTGAGCTTGAGAGATTATTTGAGGTGTATTACAGGGATTCCCGGGTCAGCTTAGGAAGTGGCCCCCGGACAGAGCCTGGCACACACCCGGCAGCATCCTCTGCTTACACAGTAAGGGTCTTAACTGGGCTGCTTGCAGAGGGACATTTGTGTGATTGCTCACTATTCCAGGACATCAGGTACACGAGAGTCTGCCCTGGCACAGGACATCTGCGCTGGTTTTCAGGAGCCACCATGTGCAAGACAGCAAGAAGCTTCAGCCTTCTTTTCTACTAATAAAGCTTGATTTTTAGGTGTTCAAATTGGGGATCCACAGGTTTTCTTTGAAAAGAGGATTTTGCTGTTCTAGTTTATTTTTTCATTTAAATTTCAGATTAATTTGGGGGTGCATACAATTAGGTTACATAGTTTGATTTTGTAAGGTTAAAGTCGAGTTGTGCCCTCTACCCAGGAAGTGTGCAGTGTATCTGTGCAGTATTCAGGAGTTTTAAAACCCTAAATTCAGTCCAGTTCCTTTATTCTACAAATAAGTTGACAGAGACGAGAGCCTGGAAGAATTATTGTTCAAAGGCAAAGTAGCAGAGCCAGGACACACATCTCGGCCTCTGAGGTGTAGGCTGTACCCACTCTGTGCCAGAGCTGCAGTTCCCAGGATTTCCCAGAGAGGCTTCCATAGAGTGACCAGCATTCCTGTACCCTGAAGATAATGTCTAAAATGCAGCCCTGGGGCTCGGTGCCTGTAGCTCAAGCGGCTAAGGCGCCAGCCACATACACCAGAGCTGGCGGGTTCGAATCCAGCCCGGGCCTGCCAAACAACAATGACAACTACAACCAAAAAAATAGCTGGGCGTTGTGGCAGGTGCAAGAGAATCGCTTAAGCCCAGGAGTTGGAGATTGCTGTGAGCTGTGATGCCACGGCACTCTACCCAGGGCTACTGCTTGAGGGTCTGTCTCAAAATAAATAAATTAATTAATTAATAAATAAAATAAAATAAAATGCAGCCCTGGGAGATAAGCATGTAGAATTCAAGAGTCACAGGTCTAGAAGGAGGGTCTCTTCTCCATAGCTAACAACGGTATGTCTGGTCATTTTGTCATCTCCAGAGATATGTGAGCCAGTTCAGGCTGCTTTAAGAAAATACCACAGGCTGGGTGCCTAAATAAAAGATATGCATTTCTCATAGTTCTGGAGGCTGGAAGTCACAGATTAAGGTGTGGCTAGCACAGTGTCCAGGGAGTACCCTGTTCTTAATTTGCATATGGTGGACTTCTCCCTGAATCCTCACATAGCTAGTGGGGAAAGGAGTAAGAAAGGAGGGAGAGCCCTGTCGGATTAGACCCCACCCTACACCTCATTTAACTTTATTTATTCAGAGGCAGTCTCACTTTATCACCCTGGGTAGAGTGCTATAGCATCACAGCTCACAGCAACCTCAAACTCTTGGGCTCAAGCGATCCTCTTGCCTCAGCCTCCTGAATACTGGGACTACAGGCGCCCACCACAATGCCCAGTCTTTTTTTAGAGACGAAGTCTTGCTCTGGCTCAGGCTGGCCTGGAACCTGTGAGCTCAGGCAATTCACACACCTCGGCCTTCCAGACTGCTGGGATTACAGGTGGGAGCCGCCCTACCTGGCATCCTCATTTAACTTTCCTAAAAATCCTAGCTCCAGATACAGTCCCATTGGGGGTCAGGGCTTCAACACATGAATTTGAGGGGGGGACACAATTCAGTCCATAGTAGCAGCCAATGGTTTTCAAATGTTGGTGGATTTAGGACCCTGGAGATCGTGTCAAGTGAGATTCCAGATCCCGTCCAGAGGACACTGATGGATGACAATATGGGGTTGAAAAGTCTGCATTGGCACCCACTCCCTCATGGAGACCACCACCTCAGCTGGAAACACCGTTGTCTGGAGACAATAACCCAAAATGGTCTGGGTCTGCCTTGTCTTTCTCATCTTCCTCCTACTTGTCTGCCTTCTGTCGCTGCTACACAATTTCATAACAACTCTGGTTTGGTTTTGTTTTTTGAGACAGTCTCACTTTTGGTAGAGTGCCATGGTGTCATAGGTCACAGCAATCTCAAACTCTTAGGCTCAAGAGATTCCCTTGCCTCAGCCTCCCAAGTAACTGGGACTACAGGTGCCCCTCCACAACACCTGGCTATTTTTAGAGACAGGGTCTCGCTGTTGCTCAGGCTGGTCTTAAACTCATGAGCTCAGGCCACCCACCCACCTTGGCTTCCCAGAATGCTGGGATTACAGGCGTGAGCCATTGCACCTGGCAACTTTTTTATCTGATTTGGAGAAGAGTTGCAAATAATTTTGGAAACAATTTAAAAAATTGAAAAAAATAATAACAGGTTTTATATTTTATAAACTCTGAATGAGGCCACATGCCATGGTTCATGCCTGTAATTCCAGCATTTTGGGAGGCCAAAGCAGGATTCCTTGAGCCCAGACGTTTGAGAAAACATGAGTTGTGAGATCCTGTTTCTTAAAAACATTAAAAAATTAGCTGGGTATGGTGGTATGCACCTGTAGTTCCAGCTACTCAGGAGGCTGAGGCAGAAGGATTGCTTAAGCCCCCATTGTTCGAGGCTACACTGAGCTATCATCCCACTACTGTAATCCAACCTGGACAACAGTGTCCAGGTTGTCTGTCTCTAAAAAAATTAAAAATAAAAATAAAATCTATCTAAACATTTATAAAATCTATCTAAACTGTACCATGTGTGCACCCCTATGCTTAGAGTTAGTGGGAGTGAGGGGAATGAGTCCCAGTTCATTTTAGAACAGCTCTCATTCCAGAGGGAGAAACAGACAAGGAAACAAATAATAGAGGACTTCACCCAAGGAGGTGAGCACAGGCTCTAGGTACAGGCACAATAACCACTCAAAGCAACTTGAGTTCCCTCCTCTTCCACCCGGCGGCCTGGGCAAGGGGTCTGGGGAGATGGGCGGGAGCCTGCAGAGTGGCCCCAACATTCCCACCAACTCCTCTGGGAGCAGCTCTTCCACACAAGTACCATGGATTATGGGGTCCTAGAGATCCAACGTCTCGTTTGATTGGGGTTCTTCAAGTGGTATAATTTAAAAAAAAATCAATAGAGAAAAATTCAGTTCTGACTTGGGGGATTTTTAAGTCAAGCCCTCCTTCTGAGTAGGCATGAGATAGAAATATGTAAGGAAGGTCTCGTGTCTAAATTGGGCAGCTGGCAGAAGCAGAGCTATTGTCGTCTCTTCACGATGCTGAGTCAAAAATACCTCTGTGCCTAGAGGCTAGAAGAACCAAATTCATTCCCAGCTCAAGCAGCAGTGGGCCCGGTGCTGCGTGGACACGTGCAGGTGTCCGTGATCCTGCCGGCTCCGAGCACAGATGCTGCCTGGCACCCTCCTGGGCCCTCCTTCCTACAGCTTGCTGTAGCTTAGAAGAGGAAGGAATGTTGGGCCTAGGAACTCCATTTCTCTAGAAGTTAAGATCCCTGCCCTGAGAAGTAAGAATATATTGATGACATATTCAGGAAAATATTCACAACACATTCAGCCCTTGGAATTCACCCATTAATTCACTCCTGAACACCTTTGTGCCCGGTGCTGTTGCTCCATGGAGCTTCACACTGTGACATGTTCAACAAGTCAGCTGCGCAGCAGGGCAAGCCTTCATGGCCCCTGGTGGTGACGGAGAGACACAGAGGCCAGTGAACCAGGAGTCCTAAGTCTGTCAAGCAAGCTAAGTTTCTTTCGTCTTGGTGTCACCCTCAGTGACTTGATGGGTTCGGTTACTCTGTATCCCTCAGTGACTTGATGGGTTTGGTTACTCTGTATCTCTTCGGTGATTTACACTCAAGTGGTTACTTTCTGTTGTCCCTACAAGGCCCCAAGCCAACTGCAATCTTCCTCTCTATGCATCAGGGTCCACACTTGCAGCTGTGCTTCTCACCAGCTTCTTCCTTCTGAGTCACCAGGTCCTGCCTTTCCTTTTGTGGTTAAATGTCAATTGTTTATTCTACATCGTCATTGTCCCATCATGTCTGCACATCCAGGTCTCCTAACAGACCAGTGACGGGGAATATAGTCTTTGGTTCTCATTTGTTTCCATCTCTGAGAAACGTAAACTCACTATGTTAAAAGAGTCCTTGCAACTCTTGGAATGTGTCCTGCTGACCCCAGAGAGGGCTTTTTCTTTCCCCCGTTAGGGACCCAATTGCTGCAACTTTAGGAACTACAAGTCTCGGAGCATAGCAAGCCCTAAGCGGCTAGACAGCTTCAGCATTATTGGGAGGCAGCCAGAACTTCTAAGGTTTCAACCAGGACCACAAGGAGCTGCTCTTGGTATGTTTTCAGAAGAACTAGAGGCAATCTTCTCCCTTCGGTCATCCCGTGAAGTGATAGCTGTGCCCTTATTATTGACTCTTGCTCAGGACAGGCTCATGCTTTTCAGTTCAGCTCTGTGAGGCTGGACCCAGGAGACTACAACTGCATTTCCCAAACACTCAGGCCACCTGAGTTCCTTTCAGCTCTGCCAATGGGAGGCAGTGGAAGGTGGGAGGAGAGAAGCAGAAGTCTTCTCAGCAATGACACCCATCTAGTAAGTGCAGAAAGCTCCAGCTTCCCACTGGCCCAAGAGCACCCCTCAGAAGTCCCAGCCCCAGCCCCATGTGGCCTGTCCTTCAACTGCTCAGGTTCTGGTAATGCCAACTCTTTCCTTTTGTTTTCCAGCCTCACAGGTTGACAGCTGCTTTCTACAGTTGCTTTTTATTTTTTGGTTATTTCAACATGTACTTTGTCCTTTGAGACCTCTAACTTCTGTATGACGGAATTAAACCCATTTTGTATAAAGTATCTAGTGCGGTTTCTTTTTTCTGAAACCTAACTGATACAGTACTTGGTATTAGGACTAGGGTTTGTTTCCCACCATCTTTAAGGCTTCAACCAGATGATTTTCTTTCTTTCTTTCTTTTTTTTTTTTTCCTTGAGACAGAGTCTCAAGCTGTTGCCCTGGGTAGAGTGCTGTGGCATCATAGCTCATAGCAACCTCCAACTCTTGGGCTCAAACAATCCTCTTGCCTCAGTTTTTCTATTTTTAGTAGAGACAGGGTCTCGCTTTTTGCTCAGGCTGGTCTCAAACCTGTGAGCTCACACTGTCCACCCACCTCGGCCTCCCAGTGTGAGCCACCAAGCCCAGCAGAACCAGATGATTTTCTAATGCTTCTAAGGTACTTGCCACTTCCTGCTCATTGAGTCCATTCAGCAAGTTGTCACCAATGTAATGGATCAGATGTTCTGCAGAACACAGGGAGGATTAAATTCTCTACAGGTAAAATTAGTGCAGAGAGAAAGATACGTAATAGCCCTAGATTAGACACAAAAAGGTATGTTGATTGCTCTCTGAAATATATCCTTCTGGGCGGTGCAGTAGGGCGCACTGAGGGTGGCAGGTTCAAACCTGGCCCTGGCCAAACTGCAGCAAAAAATAGCCGGGTGTTGTGGCAGGCGCCTGTAGTCCCAGCTACTCAGAAAGCTGAGGCAAGGGAATCACCCAAGCCCAAGAGCTGGAGGTTGCTGTGAGCTGTGATGTCATGGCACTCTACTAAGGGCGACAAAGTGAGACTCTATCTCTAAAAAAAAAAAAGAAAGAAAGAAAAGAAATACATCCTTCTGGGTTGGACTCTGACAGAAACAATAGGCATCGTTAACCATGGCAATTTGAGAGTGAACTACATTTAGTGTGTATGATGTAACCATGTGTCTTACCTTCTACCCCAATCCTCTCACTGAGGCTGCAAAACAACATGAGAGGCCAGCCACAGTGGCTCACGCCTATAATCTTAGCACTCTGGGAGGCTGGGGTGGGTGGATCACCTAAGCTCAGACGTTTAAGACCCCAAGACCCCAGCCTGAGCAAGAGTGAAACCCTAGTCTCTACTAAAAACAGAAAAACCTAGCTGGGCTTTGTGGTAGGCGCCTCTAGTCCCAACTACTTGGGAGGCTGAGGCAAGACGATGGCTTGAACCCCGAAGTTTGAGGTTGCTGTGAGCTACCAAGACGCCATGGCACTCTACCAGAGTGATACAGTGAGACTCACTTTCCAAAAAAAAAAAAAGAGAGAGAGAAAAAAACACAACAACAGCATGAGATCTGGAATAGAAAAATTTTAAATCTCTAGACTCGGAGAACAAGATTGGCTACAAATAAATGTTGGAGGCTGGGCGCAGTGGCTCAAGCCTGTAATCCTAGCATTCTGGGAGGCCGAGGTGGATGGAGCGCTTAACCTCAGGCGTTTGAGACCAGCCTGAGCAAGATAATCTGTCTCTAAAAATAGCCAGGCATATGGCAGGAGACTGTAGTCCTAGCTACTTGGGAGGCTGAAGCCAGAGGATCACTTGAACCTAAGAGTTTGAGGTTGCTGTGAGCTGTGATGTCATTGCACTCTACTGGGGTGACAAAGTGAGACTCTGTCTCAATAATAATAATAATAATAACAATAATAATGATGCTGGAAAAACAAATCGTGGCATATCCCTTTAATAGGTAATAAATAGTAATAATTCAATGTATTGTGTGTATTGAATGGCATAGTATTCTATGCAGCAAAGAATGAACTACAGTTGCATATAACCAAAGGAATTCATTTCTTGGCATAATGAAAGAAACCAGACATAAAAGAGTACATACTGTGAGTTCATTCAAATGTCCATGGCATTAAAGAGCAGGCAAAACTATTCCATGGTGATAGAAGTCAGAATAAGAGTTATCTTTTGAGGAGGGATTAGTAACTAGAAGGGGACACAAGGGAGCTTTTTGAGCTGTTGGAAATATTATACATGTTAAATTGCATGGTAGTTACATGGATGGATACTAATGTAAAAGCTAGTCAAGCTGTACACTTAAGATTAGTGAATTCAGGCGGCGCCTGCAGCTCAGTGGGTAGGGTACCGGCCACATACACTGAGGCTGGCGAGTTGAAGCCGGCCTAGGCCTGCTAAAACAGCAATGATAACCATGATAAAAAAAAAAAAATTAGCCAGGCATCATTGTGGAAGGTACCTGTAGTTCCCGCTACTTGGGAGACTGAGGCAAGAGAATCACTTAAGCCCAAGAGTTTGAGGTTGCTGTGAGCTGTGACACCACAGCACTCTACCTAGGGTGACAGCTTGAGACTCTGCCTTAAAAAAAAAAAAAAAATAGAAAAACTAGACAGGCATGTGGCAGCAGCCTATAGTCCCAGCTACTCAGGAGGCTGAGGAATGAGGACTGCTCAAGACTAAGAATTTGAGGTTGCAGAACTCTACCCAGGGTGACAGAGTCAGACTGTTTTAAAATATATATATATATGAATGAAGCTGGGCGTGGTGATTTGCACCTGAAATCCTTGCACTCTGGGAGGCCAAGGCAGGTGGACTGCTTGAGCTCAGACCAGCCTGAGCAAGATCCAGACCCTGACTTTAAAAACAGCCGGGCGTTGTGGCGGGTGCCTATAGTCTCAGCTACTTGGGAGGCTGAGGCAAGAGAGCCGCTTAAACCCAGGAGTTTGAGGTTGCTGTGAGCTATGACACCACAGCATTCTACTGAGGGTGACAAAGTGAGATTGTGTCTCAATAAAAAAAAGGACTGTTGAATTCTACATGTGTACGTTGTACATGTTATCAGTGTGGAGTAACCATTAAGGCAGGATTTATGGAATAAATGAATATAAAGACTTGAACTCTCCAACTTTGTTTCATTTACTTCACTGGTAATGCTAGAAGTTTAGAAACTTTTTTCTTTTGAGACAAAGTCTCACCCTTGTCACCCTTGGTAGAGTGCAGTGGAGTCATAGCTCACAGCAACCTCAAACTCTGGGGCTCAAGAGATTCTCTTGCCTCAGCCTCCCAGTAGTTGGAACTACAGGCACCCACCACAACACCCGAAGCAGGCCGGGGCTGGGTTCGAACCCACCAGCCCCAGTGCATGTGGCCAGCACCCTAACCACTGAGCTACAGGTGTCAAGTCTGGGGTCTTGCTCTTGCTCTAGTTGGTCTGAAACTCCTGAGCTCAGGCAATGCTCCTGCCTCAGCCTCCCAGTGTGCTTCCGTTATAGGCATGAGCCATCAGGCACAGCCCTAATTTTAGAAACCTTTTGATATTAAACTGTGTACCCCAGTGGTATACAAAGTTTAAATATACATCTTCTGGCTCGGTGCCTATAGCTCAAGCGGCTAGGGTACCGGCCACATACACTGGAGCTGGCGGGTTTGAATCCAGCCCAGGAATCCGCCAAACAATGACAACTATAACCAGTAGCCAGGCATTGTGGTGGGCGCCTGTAGTCCCAGCCGCTTGGGAGGCTGAGGCAAGAGGATCTCTTAAGCCCAAGAGTTTGAGGTTGCTGTGAGCTGTGACACCATGGCACTCCACCCAGGGCGACAGCTTGAGACTCAGTCTCAAAAAAAAACCCCAAAAAACAAAAAACACATCTTCTCAAAGTAATATGGCTTAACAAACAATCCTGTGGGTCTTATCAGTTGATTTAAACTACTTTATATTTATGAAATAGTCAACCTCATGTACACATCTGTATATACACAGATTTCATGTTTTTTTGTTTTTCTTTTGAGACAGAGTCTATGTCACCCTTGGTAAAGTGCAATGGCATCATCATAGCTCACAGCAACCTTAAACAATTGGCTTAAGTGATTCTCTTGCTTCACCCTCCCAAGTAGCTGGGAGTACAGGTGCCTGCCACAATGCCCGGCTATTTTTTTGTTGTTGTTGTTGCAGTTGTCATTGTTGTTTAGCTGGCCTGGGCTGGGTTCGAACCCGCCAGCCTCAGTGTATGTGACCGGCGCTGTAACCACTGTGGTACGGGCACCAAGCCTACACAGATTAAGTGCTCAAATAGACACTTTCATAGAGCACAGTGCCTCTGGAAGAGACAATCATCTCCCGGGGCCTGCTATTTGTGGACAACAGAGCACAGATGCCAACCAAACCAACCACTTCAATTTGAAAAGTGGAAAAATCTACATACCCATCACGATTGCCTGTGAGACCTTACTTCATTATTACTGATAAGCTCATAAATGTGTTAAATCATATAAGGTGCAACTCCAAAAGAATGAGTATACCTGGTGTATAGACTAACTTCATGCTAATTTCAATATTCAAGTACTCATGAAGCTCAGTTATCAAGCATTTTTTGCCATGTTAATCCTATAAAAGCTTTACAATGTATAGATTCGTGGATATTTAAATCCTTTTTTTTTTTTTTTTTGAGACAGTTTCACTATGTTGCCCTCAGTAGAGTGCCGTGGTGTCACAGCTCACAGCAACCTCAAATTCTTGGGCTTAAGTGATTCTCTTGCCTCAGCCTCCCAAGTAACTCAGACTACAGGTGCCCGCCACAACACCTGGCTACAGATATTTAAATCTTGTATCATAAGAGGTAGGTATTGGTACATTTCCCATTTTACAAATGATAAGCCTGAATTACTTAACACAATAATTTGTTTACAGGAATTCAGTGTCAGGGCTAGAATTTGAATCTCATACAGATCCTCGAGTAGACTCTCTTAATCATTACCGTATTAGCCATTTAAGGTAAGAAGTTATAGAAAGCTGTAGATCAGAGAGAGAGAAGATTTGTTTGGGGGTATTTTTTCTCCTCCTTTTTTTTTTTGCAGTTTTTGGCCAGAGCTGGGTTTGAACCCACCACCTTTGGCATATGGGGCCAGTGCCCTACTCCTTTGAGCCACAGGTGCCTCCTCCTCCTCTTTTTTTTTTTAGATAGAGTCTCACTCTGTTGCCCTGGGTAGAGTGCTGTGCTGTGGCATCATGACAGCTCACAGCAACCTCAGTCTCTTGTTCTCCAGCAATCCTCTTGCCTCAGGCTCCCAAGTAGCTGGGACTACAGGCACCCACCATAATGCCTGGCTAGTTTTTCTACTTTAGTAGAGATGGGGTCTCACTCTTGTTCAGGCTGATCTCAAACTACTGAGCTCAGGAGATCCACCCGCTTGGCCTCCCAGAGTGCTGGGATTATAGGCCTGAGCCGCTGTACCCAGCCTGTTCTGGGGCATTTTGATAATGGGCAGTACTGCTGTATCACAGCAGATTAAAGTGACATTTCAGGACTATGCAGACGGCATGAGCCACCCAGGTTTTGTGCAGTTTGTCTTTCCCAACTATATTATCTGCTTACTGCTTGTTGGTGTTCTCCTTCATTCCTCAGTCAAGCTACAAATAATAATTGTATGCCTGTTACGTACCAGGTTTCTGTATTATGCACAGGAAATGAGTAAATAAGACACGGCCTCTTTCATATTTGTGGCAATTACTGCCTTCAGTTTCTTCCCCGTTCATACTTTTCATTCTGTTTATCTTTGCATCAGTTCAGATCACTGCTTGCTGCCGTTAAGTGACCTCAAAGTGACTTTTTTCTAAGTCTTGACCCTTTGCCTTTCAACATCAGTTAAAAACAGCAGTAGCATCTGGATCCTATTTCTCAAAAAAATGTCTTTTCAACAGCTCAAAGCAAAATTTGTTTTGTTTTAATTTGGGAGTATTTCAAGTCCAACTTAGTTCCATCATTTACCTCCTGGAGTTTGATAACCAGGGAGCAATAACTCCCTTATCTGTGGGCTGTTTAACGACTTTAAAATACCACCCTGGGAGCAATAGACTGCCTTTTTCCAGATGCTGTGTTTTAAGACTTTCAGCTGGAAAGACCTTCACTATGTAAAATTTATTTGGATTATCTTAAGTCAGGATTTGGCTTTCTTATTCAGAAACAAAAAAAATTGGACTCTGGCTTTCTGCCTCCTATACTTCTGGCTCTAGGCCATATGATCATCTAATTTGTAGTTTTTCAGGCAAACAGAGGTTAGAAAGTGGCAATGTGGCCTCAACAGCAGATAAACACATCAAATCTGTGACAGAAATTATGAAGACTCCTACGGAAATTGCTTCTTTTTTAAAAAAAAGTCATCTCTTGTTTTACAAACATACCTGTCTTTTCTATTCTCTGTTCTCCTCCAGAACTCCAGGTCAAAGAGGCCCCACTCAATTGCCTTGGGTTTTGTTGCCTACAGGTAATTATACTAGAAGTCTGCAGTAGTATATCTTATTATGCTTGCATACATTACACGTTCTAGAGTGGAAGGTTTTTGCTGGAAAGCTTCACCGTTAGATATAATTTGCATTTTTTGCTAGATACTTTTCTTTGGTCCATTAGGACAAACTGTTAAGGATTCCTTCCTTTATCCATCAACAGAAAAACAAAACACACGATCTGTGGGCGTGAGTCTTTTTTTTAACCACAATTGGTTCAAAACCAGGCTTATCTTTGCTGCAGGGCCTAACAGTGTAAGGAGCTGCTAGGGTCAGGGAGTAGGATAGAAATATGACTTTTAGTTCAACCTCATCCTCATCTACATGTATAATTGAAGATAAAAATAAAAATGCTGCTGTAAGATCAAATTTTGTCGAAAATAATAGGTATTTGAAATTGAAATTATTCACTCCCAAATTTCTTTTAAAGATGTTGTTCTTTCTGAGGGTCTTGCTCTGCTAGTAAAGAATGTGCTTAGTTGGCCTACTGAATAATCCTGCACAGAAGGCATTCCAAATGAAGTCGTAGCTGGCTGGGAGTTGAAGAATGAATGATAGTGATGGATCCCTGACATGAATTAATGAGTTGTCCTTCCCAGGTGCATAAAGAAGCTGGCTAGGTCAGTTGCGAGCGCCTGGCACTGAGCCTGGCACACTTCGGCGCGTGCCCGGCCACAGCCGTGGTCAGCTTGATTAAAGGTTGGTTTGAGCTGCCCCTTCCATGCTGCTTTCGAAGGCTGCGGGAGAGTCTGACGAGCTGAACCGAGCTAGGCGCTAGCGAAGAACCCTTGGCACTCAGTAGCCGGTCAATAATGTGGGAGAAAGTCCGTCAGGTAGGATAGAGTACCGCAGCTAGCGACTCCGGCCGCACCTTGACCCAGCCGCGGACAATGCCGCCCGCCACCACTGAACTACGACTCCCGGCGTGCTCTGCGTCCGCTCCCGGAGGCCGGGCGGTCCGGCGTGCACTGCGCCAGCCGGCTTGACCGTTCAGCACTCCGCTCGGCCCTCTCTGCGCCGGGAAAGGGATGCTGGCCTTCTCTCGTTCTCTCCGCGCGCTCCTCTTTATCCCGAAAGTCTCAGTCTCAGTTCCACGAATGGAAAGCAGCCTCGAAAATTCAACTCCATAGAGCCAGAGCCAGCCAATAAAGTGCCTGGATCAAAACCACGTGACGGTATTGGGGCGGTGCTCCGACGACTTCCTGATCTCTATGGCTTTCGCGGCTCGCTAGAGGCGTGTGGTCCACTGGAGGACTCCCTACATTCTTCCTCCATTACCTCACTGCCTCCGGTGGCTGCTGGGATACTGGAGGACTCGGGTCCCAGCTCGACTCAGTCCTCCAGCCGCCCGGGGAATACCTCTAGTTCTTCCCGGCCGCCGCCGCCCCGGCGCTTCCTCTTTCGCCCGCCAGCCTCCTTTGCCCCGCCCCGTCCGCGCCGCGCGTCTGGCCCACCCGCGGGCCCGCTTCTCTTGGGAGCCCTCACCAAGGCGCATGGCTCCATGAAGCAGGAGGAGGAGGCAGAGCGCGAGAGGTCCCGTCCGCCCAAGCCGCGTCTGGGCCAGGAGAAAAGGTGGGAAACTCCGGCTGTGCCGCGCCCTCCTCCGCCGCCGCCGTCGGGCCAGGCCTCCTTCGAGCCGCCGCTGCCGTGCCGGCCAGGCCTGCTCGCCCCCGGGCGGTCGGAGGGACCTGGAGTGAATACCCGGGATCCCGGGTCAAGGGTCCCAGGGCAGCGTGGGGGAGGGGCCCCCGGGCGGCGGTGAAACGGGGCGGGAGGGGCCCCGGGCCTGGGGTCTCTCGCAGGGGGGCCGCGAGGTATTGCTGTGAGGAGGTGGGCGACTGCCCTTGCCCCGGGCCGCGCAGCGAGACTCTGCTCTTTTTCTGCGCTCCCTCCAGGAAATAGTCGCGGGTCGTGTAAAGTTTGGTGGTCTCCGGCGCCGCCTGGTGGCCCCCACCCACCGTCCCCCGCCCCCTCCCCCGCCCGGCGTCTGGATTCCACCCCCGCGGCTCGGCCCAAGCTGCTCTACCCGTCGCTCGGTCGTCTCCCTAACTCCCCCAGCGCTCCGTGCTCTTCTTCTCACACCCTTTTTTCTTACCTTTCCCCTTTTCCTTCTGCTAGGTCTTCCCCTCCCCACCCCGGCCTCTCCTCTCCCCACTTTGTCTTCTCCTTTTCTTGCTTAACTCTCCACATGCGCACCTCTCCCCTTCCTCTTTTCGTTTTTCCCACTACCGCCCTTAGGCCCTCCTCCTTAAGCACCCCGGTGCCCCATTTCCATTATCCCTCCACTTTACTCTCCGGGTGTTATGCTTGTCTCCTCCCCAGGTTGTGGGTTTTGCCCTTCACTCCTTGCCCTCCTCTATTCCCTGTCCTGATCTGAACTCTGTGCCACCCTCCCTTACCCTGTCCCTGTGGGCCTTATCTTCTTTCTCTGCCCTCTCCTAGGATAGAGTGGGTGGGGCCTGAAGTCTCCTGTTTACATCTTTGGGAATAGCTCTCTACTTCTGGGGAATGGAGAGAGTTGGTGAAGAAATTATGTAGAAATTTGTGCAAAATTAAGAGTAAGGATGGATGTCTCTTACCAACAGCTTTCTCCTCTTGGCATAACATAATGGCCTGTCCTCAGGTCCCAGGCTCTGGCATGCTGTACAGTATTTCTTCACTACTGTTTTTGCAGAGGATTGGGGAAAATGTATTCTGATACCCCTGGGGAGTTTTGAAATGGTATATCCTGGTTTAAGAGCAACTTTTGATTAAATTGGTGATGGGGGAAGGTTTAATGTGTATCTGATGCTCAGGTTCAATAAAACCTTACATCCTCAGTGTCTTACTCCCTGGGTGATGATGCCAAGGATGAGGTGACTCAGGGCATGGGACTACCACTGCTGCCTCACTTAGAGTTTGAAATGTTTTGAAGTTAAGGAGAGCCTCTTCTGTAGTCCCCCCCACCCCCCCAGAAATTGTTCTCTTGAGTTGTACTTTTTCAAAAACTGTATCTTCTGTATTATCTTGATTTTGTTCATTGCACCTGCATTTCCATCTTAGGTACAGGAAGAAGGAATGGAATTGGAAGGAAGAAGATTTATTCCAGAGACAAAATAGCTCCCCTCTGTTGTAGCTATTCCTCTGGCAATACAGACTTTCTGCTTTCAGTGAGTATTATCCTGGACATATGTAAAATACAATTTTGTTGCTGTTTTTTTCTTTAGGCTGTGATTTTAGGATATAGGTGTATTTTGTTCAATTTGTATTTTTCTATTTACATGAGGAAGTCCTAATGTTGAAGTTCTTCCATTTACTCTCTTTTAAAATAATTTAAATATGCAAAGACAAGTTATTTTTCTTAGTCCCATTAGAGTGACCTAGATGACAGTATATAGCACTTCCCTTATATTTCTAGTACAGAAGATCTGACTTCCCAGATTATTCACTTTTTCCAGACAACCAAAGAGATTGTCTTAACTCTTAGGTTAATTAACTCAGAGGTCATTGCAATTCCTGATCAAGGTCAATTATTGGTTCTCTTTTATATGGTTTTAATCTTGAGAGATTTTGGAACATTTTGCCCAAAGTTCGCTATTATGATATTATTTTCTTGAAAATTTCATCATAGGTTTGAAAATAATTAAAATTCTACATGTAAACTTTAAACCAAGTTCTGAAAAAATTTATTACTACTGCATCCCTTTGAGTTTATTGGTGCTAATTTGCTAACACTTACAGGAAAGTTTTTAGAGTGCTTTTGCATGTCATCTAAGCCTCCCAACCCCTTTGGGAGGGAGAAAGGGAACAAAGTCTTCACTTTACAAATTTAAGAACTGAGGTCAAGAGGGATCTGACATCTTGCTGTTAGTCACAGAAAAGGAAGGGGAGATGAAAAATGCAAAGTTGGCGGCATCTGTGGCTCAACAGAATAGGGCCTGGCTCCATATGCCGGAGGTGGTGAGTTCAAACCCAGCCCCAGCCAAAAACTGCAAATAAATAAATAAACATTTAGGGTGGCACCTGTGGCTCAGTGAGTAGGGTGCCGGCCCCATATACCAAGAGTGGTGGGTTCAAACCCAGCCCCAGCTACTCGGGAGGCTGAGGCAAGAGAATCGCCTGCACCCAGGAGTTGGGAGGTTGCTGTGAGCTGTGATGCAATGGCACTCTACTGAGAGTGATAAAGTAAGACTCTGTCTCTAAGAAAAAAAGAAAGAAAAAAAAAATACAAAGTTGTGACTTTTACATATATGTTTTTCTTTAAGCTAAGTTGATGTGAAAATGTGTAGTTTTGCATGTTTTTAAAAATCTATAAATCTTAAAAGCAGTTGTTGGTGGGTGCTGTGGCAAGAGCCTATGGTCCCATTCAGGGAGGACAAGGTTCACTTGAGCCCGGGAGTTATAGGCTACAGTGAGCTATGATTGATTGTGCTGGTAAATAGCCACTGCACTACAGCATGGCCAACACAGACAGACCCCATTTCTAAAGGAAGAAAAAAAAGGCAATTGTATAGGTAGATCTGCTTGTATTTTGTGGGGAAAATTTTTTCTTTTTTCTTTTTTCTTTTTTCTTTTTTTTTTTTTTTTTTTGTAGAAACAGAGTCTCACTTTACCGCCCTCGGTAGAGTGCTGTGACGTCACAGCTCACAGCAACCTCCAGCTCTTGGGCTTCTGCGATTCTCCTGCCTCAGCCTCCTGAGCAGCTGGGACTACAAGTGCCCGCCACAACGCCCGTCTATTTTTTGGTTGCAGTTTGGCCGGGGCTGGGTTTGAAGCCGCCACCCTTGGTATATGGGGCCGGCGCCCTACTCACTGAGCCACATGGCGCTGCCCATGTGGGGAAAATTTTTGCAGATCAAGTGTTTTGATGTGCGAGAGTGATTTGAGAGAGAGATGGTGTTTCAAAAATGTAGAAATAATTATTTGGTAGGGTTACTGGAATGTAGATTTTTCATCTATTTCCTGGAGTAGTTCTATAAGTAGAACAGAATTATATCTCAGGTGCCATTTCAGTACCCATAATATAATTATTAAATAGAATTTTATGCTTATTCTCCATCAGAAAGGAAACAACAGGCTGTTCCTCTTTTGTGGAAGGCTTGGTTTGCGCGGATATCTAGACACTAAAGGATAAAATGCAGATTCCTTTTTTTACCCCTCTGTCCCACCTCTCAAGTTTTTATGAGGTCATGTCCTCTAATAAGCTATGTGAAGCTTATCTTCAAAAATCTAGTTTTTTCCCCCATATCTAGGCTTTTGTAGGTATTTTAATCTGGTTATTGTTTGAAATCTAACTACTTTGATAATGTGGTTCCATTAATATTTAGTGGCTGTAAGGTGGCACCTGTGACTTCATGGGTAGGGCACCAGCCCCATATACTGAGGGTGGCGGGTTCAAACCCGGCCCCTGCCAAACTGCAACAAAAAAATAGCCAGGCATTGTGGCGGACACCTGTAGTCCCAGATACTCAGGAGGCTGAGGCAAGAGAATCGCCTAAGCAGGGAGTTGGAGGTTGCTATGAGCTGTGTGACTCCACGGCACTCTGTCAAGGGCGATAAAATGAGACTCTGTCTCTACAAAAAAAAAAAAAAAAAAATTCAGTGTATGTCAAGACTTCTATAATGGTAGCTTATTTAGCAAGTTTAGTCTCTTTATGTATGTAAACTTAAAGGAGGACCCTAGTAGGATAGAATTCTGTACAACTGTCAGCTCAGTATTCTGTTTTCAGTATCTCAGAATGAAAAGAAACAGTGAATGATTTATTAGAAGCCATTGCTCTCCAAAGTGGAAAAACATTGAGATCATGAGAGTAATAATGCCATGTTAATAGTATCTTCTGGTGTACAAAGGGGTTTTTAATAGAATTATATTACAAGGGCATTTGTTTCTCTAGAAATTGTATGAACTCAAAGCTATGTTATATAATCAGCCCTATCTTTATTAGTAGGAGTAATGGTAGCATTAGTAATAGGAGATAGTAAGCGGTAGTTATGCTGAATTATCTCGATTAATTGTTTAGTCGGTTATAGATTGAACTCTTTCTTGTACTCTTCCCCATTTCTCACTATTCCACTTGACTAATTTTTTTTTTTTTTTTTTTTGTGACAGAATCTCACTACATCGCCCTCAGTAGAGTGCTGTGGTATCACAGCTCACAGCTTAAGCTATTGTCTTGCCTCAGCCTCCCAAGTAGCTGGGGCTATAAGGGCCCGCCACAAAGCCTGGCTGTTTTTTTGTTGCAGTTGTCATTGTTGTTAAGCTGGCCCAGGCTGGGTTCAAGCCCACCAGCCCCAGTATATGTGGCCTGTGCCATAACCACTGTGCTACAGGTGCTGAGCCCACTTGACTAATTTTAAAAGCAATAGTAGTTATATTTAGAAGAAATTCCCAGGTGCTTCACTCATTGAATACTTACAAATAATTCTCTGGTAGCTGGGGCCCAAGTCCACAGAGATGTGACAACTTGCCTGAGTTTGCAAAGCTGGTGTGTGGCAAGCCAGAGTTTGGATTTGACCTTAGACTGTAACCTTAAAGCCTAGGTTCTGTCATCTGAAAGTGCGTTTTCAGTGGACTTAGTAGCCTTCAAAAGGACTCATAATGACAAGGAAGGCCCTTCTGCCTAGCCAGCCACACGAGTAAGGGCATCCTTACATCCTCATCTCAATACTGTTCTTGGTAACTTGCTTATAAACATTAGCAATGTATGAGAAATGGTTTGTATTAATCTCTGAAATCACATATTGCCACCCAGTCAAATGAACTCTCCACTGGGTAGCTCTTAAAGTGTCCCAACACATGGTGGCTCACGCCTATAATTCTGGCACTCTGGGAGGTTGAGGTGGGTGAATTGGCTGTGTTACAGGTTCTAGACTAGCCTGAGCTAGAGCGAGACCTCATCTCTAAAAATAGCCGGGCTTTGTGGTGGGCGCCTGTAGTCCCAAATTACTTGGGAGGCTGAGGCAAGAGAAATACTTGAGCCCAAGAGTTTGAGGTTACTGTGAGCTATGATGCCACGGCAGTCTACTAAGGGCAACAAAGTGAGACTCTGTCTCCAAAAAAAAAAAAAAGTGCCCCATCATTTTAAAAGGAAAAATACCATTTTTCTCTGCATTTTAGATTGTATAAATCAGAGGAAAGCCTTGAACTACCTGACATTAAGTGGCACCTGAGGCCAGGTCCAGGGCTGACCAGTTACTGATGTGTTTTAGTAAAGATGAGAGCTATCAGCATAAATTGGACCAAGAAGTGGATTCAGGTGATAGTTGACCTAATTTTTAGAATGAATCATCCAAGTTGTCTATCCATTTTACCATGAAAAATGATTAAACCATCTCTTTGTTTGGGCTCCATAGAGTTGACATTGTTAATAAGAATAGGTACATGTGGCTGAGCACTGTGGTTCATGCCTATAATCTTAGCACTTTTGGAAGCTGAAGGCAAGAGGATCGCTTGAGGCCAGGAGTTAGAGACATGAGCAATGTAGGGAAAACCTGCCTTTTTAAAAATTGAACAATTACCAAGCATTGTGGTATATACCTATAGTCCTAGCTACTTGGGAAACTGAAGCAGGAGAATCACTTGAGCCCAGGAGCTTGAGGTACAGTGAGCTATGATTGTCCCACTTCACTCCAGTTTGGGCAAGACTTGGCTCTATTTACTTTTTTTTTTTTTTTTTTTTTGAGACAGAGTCTCACTTTTTTGCCCTCAGTAGAGCTGGAGGTCTTGCTCTTGCTCGGGCTGGTCTCGAACCTGTGAGCTCAGGCAATCCACCGCCCTCGACTTCCGTGAGAGCTAGGATTACAGGTGTGAGCCTCCCCACCTAGCTGTAGGCGCTATTTAAAAAAACAAGAACAGGGCAGTGCCTATGTCTCTGTAGGGCACCGGCCCTCTATACCCAAGGTGGCAGGTTCAAGCCCAGCCCCGGCCAAACTGCAACAAAAAAATAGTCGAGCATTCTGGCAGGCGCCTGTGGTCCCAGCTACTCAGGAGGCTGAGGCAAGAGAATCGCTTAAGCCCAGGAGTTGGAGGGTACTGTGGGTGATGATGCCACGACACTCTACCAAGGGTGATAAAGTGAGACTCTTATTTCAAAAAAAAAAAAAAAAACAAAAAACAGGCTGCTCACGTCTGTAATCCTAGCACTCTGGGAGGCTGAGGCAGGTGGAATGCTTCAGCTCACGAGTTCGAGGCCAGCCAGAGCAAGACCAAGACCCTATCTCTAAAAAATAGCTGGGCATTGTGGTGGGTGCCTGTAGTCTCAGCTACTTGGGAAGCTGAGGCAAGAGGATCACTTGAGCTGAAGAGTTTGAGGTTGCTGTGAGCTATGACAACCCGGTATACTACCAGGGGCAAGAAAGTGAAACACTGTCTCAAAAAATAAAAAATAAAAAAATCAGGTAGTGTTTATTTTTAAAAAGGCAAACAAAATTACTGGAGATCTGTAAATAGGATTGTGGGCAACAATTGTCAGTTTTATGTGCGTGTGTATACTGTATGTAATGTACAGTGTGTTGTCGTGAAAGATAAAAATAGATGTGACTTGGCCTCTCAGGCTTGGTGATGCTGACTTCAGTACTGACTGGAATTTTTAAATGGCATTGTAAGCTGCCCAGAGCAGCAGAGCAGTGTCAGTTTCCCACTGAGAGGGAAGAATAGCCAGTGTGGACCATACTGAAGCCCAGGACCTCCTTGAGGGCAGTACATGAGGTGAGGAGGAAGTCGTTCTATAAGGACATGGACGATGAGGACTCAGCAGCGTAACAGGAAGGAGTGGTGACTCACAACACTGTCTACTTTGACACTTGGAAGTTTAGAGGGTCCTGAATAGGTGAAAACAGTGGTTTTTGTTACCACAGCTTTTTGTTGAAGTGTAGATATTGTCTTGATCTAAAGTGGATGACAGCAGGAAAAGGAGATTGCTACTGCTGAATCTAAGATAACCAACTGTGGGCCTGGAAGAGTCTTGGTGGTTTTATAAAGCAGGGGGTTTTGCACCTGTTTCTACCTATTTCAGATGAATTGACTGGTCAAAATGTTATCCTTAAGTAGTTATTATAGGTTTGGGGTAAGGCTGAGAACAAATTCACTGGCAATTTCATAACAGACAGAATATGTCATTAGGTAGAATATTTGTTTTTAGCTGGTCATTCTGATCTAAAATGCTGTCATTCTGAGGTACGTTACCCTGTCATCATAAAAGCCAAGATCCTAGAGAACCAGGTGTCTCTTGACCATTTATTGTAGGGTGGTCCTGGTGCTGAGTTGTGATGAGCTACCTCAAACCTAAGGAGATTTTGATGAAATTGGTAGATAGTGGTTAATGTTTGTTTACTACCAGCACCCTGGTTTACTTCACGTTCTTTACCTGTAGTTGAGTTAATATTTACTTTATGTTGGCAGATCAGTAAAATATTTGCCCCCTTAAAAAACTTCAGTGGGGGTTGGGGGGTGTCCATTGTTCACTGGTTAGGGCTCCGGCAGCATGCTTTGGGGCTGGTGGGTTTGAACCCAGCCCTGGCCTGCTAAACAAACAAAAAAGAAATAGCCGGACATTGTGGTGGGTGCCTGTAGTCCCAGCTACTCTGGACTTGCTGAGGCACGAGAATTGGTTGAGCCCAAGAGTTTGAAGTTGCTGCGAGCTAAGACGACACAGCACTCTACTGAGAGTGACCAAATAAGACTCTATCTCCTAAAAACAAAACAAAACTTCAATATACTCATTAGAAGGATGGGAGATGGAGAGACTAGGTGATGGCCATATGTTAACAACTTTGTTCCTGTTTTTAATTTTCCATAGATTTAAATTTATGGAATACGTTTATTAAGAAATGTTTTCTGGCTCAGTACCTGTGGCTTAAGTGGCTAAGGAGCCAGCCACATACACCTGAGCTGGCAGGTTCGAATCCAACAACGACCTGCCAAACAACAATGATGGCTGCAACCAAAAAGTAGCCAGGTGTTGTGGTGGGCTCCTGTAGTCCCAGCTACTTGGCAGGCAGAGGCAGGAGAATCACTTGAGCCCAGGAGTTGGAGGTTGCTGTGAGCTGTGATGCTACAGCACTCCATCCAGTGTGACAGCGTGAGGCTCCACCTCAAAAAAAAAAAAAAAAAAAAAAATGTTTTCTAATGTATTTTTGGTGCAAAAAATCTCTAACTCTGCTTTTGGTAACTAATTGAGACTAGTTGAATTTGTTGCTTAATGGCCTCCAGAGGATGCAGTCAGTTTGGAAGCATTACACGATGACTCTGGATATCAGTTGTGGTCACACTCCACTGCAGGTAGTAATTATATGTGGTATGTAGGCAATGTCTTCTAGACTTACTCATCTGCACTGTCTGGTTTGAAAATTCCATCCATTATTCCAGGTGAGGGGGGCATTTCACCAGTCAGGTTGCTGATATTAAGTGTTGAGGAACACAGTTGTTACCACCGTCTCAGGACATTGAGCTTTTCCTTCAGGTGTGGTCTGGGGTAATGAGAACAATTTTTAAAAATGTTTTTAACCTTTGTTTTTCATTTCTTCTCTTTGGTTCTTTAAATTCTGGAGCTCTTGAAGCAGTGCTTGATGGTTGTGTTCAAACTTTACCCTCCGAAGATAGTCCTGCTGTTCCTTAGCCCACTGCCCATAGTTGTGCACAAGGTAGAGTCAGGTGAGAACTCAGGCCATTGACATCCTGGCCTGAGTTCTCACTTGACCACCCTACCTTGTGTGTTTTGACTCAGTCAGTGACAGGGGATGATAGTTTTCTGAGTGATGGTTAAGATGTGGTATGAACATAGCTTCATAGCTCACTGCACCCTTGAACTCCTGGCCTGAAGCAGTCCTCCCACCTCAGCCCCCTCGAGTATAGATTATAGGTACAAGGCACCATGCCTAGCTAATTTTTTATTTTTTATAGAGATGGATGCTTGCTTTTTTCCAGGCTGGTCTCAAACTCCTGGCCTCAGTTGATCTTCTCTCCTTAGCTTCCCAAAGTGCTGGGATTATAGGTGTAAGCCACCATGTCCAGCCTTGGTCTTGGTTTTTATATTATTTTCTGCTCCATTTTTATTGGCAAGATTCTTTTTTTTTTTTTTTTTTTGTAGAGACAGAGTCTCACTTTATCACCCTTAGTAGAGTGCTGTGGTGTCACAGCTCACAGCAACCTCCAGCTCTTGGGCTTAGGATATTCTCTTATCTCAGCCTCCCGAGTAGCTGGGACTACAGGCGCCCGCCACAACGCCCGGCTATTTTTTTTTTGTTGTTGTTGTTGCAGTTTGGCTGGGGCTGGGTTTGAACCCACCACCCTTGGTATATGGGGCCGGTGCCCTACTCACTGAGCCACAGACCTCGCCCTATTGGCAAGATTCTATAAACTATTAGACTGGTTTTTGGTATACCTTAAAATGTAATTTTTTTTTTTAATCATAACTTCCTGAGGGCCCAAATCCAAGGGATATTATTGGTGAGTCTTGTTCTTCCTGTGACTTGGTGAAAAGACCCAGGCCTTGAAGTCTGGCAGATAGATTGTGGTCCAGTTCCTGGCTTGGCTATTTAGTGGCCGTATGGCTTTGGGTATTTCTCTTGCCCATTAATCCCAAGGTTCCTCCTCTATAAAATGATGGTAACACTGTCTGTCTTGGTGAGTAGTTTAGACCTGCAGTCCTCAGCTCCTGGGCCACGGACCAGTATCCATGCCCTGTGAAGGACCGGGTCACATAGCAGGAGGTGAGTGGTTGATGAACTAGTGAAACTTCATCAGTGTTGACAGCCTCCCCATTGCTCACATCACTTCCTGAGCTACATCTCCTGTCACATCAGCTGTGGCATTAGATTCTCATAGGAACTCAAACTCTACTGTAAACCACACTATGTGAGGGATCTAGCTTGTGCTCCTTATGAGAATTTAATGCCTGATGATCTGAGGGGGAGACGTGATGCTCTTGAATCATCCTGAATGCTGCCCACTCCAAGTGTGGGAAAAAATTGTCTTCTATGGACTGGTTGCTGGTGCCAAAATGGTTGGAGACCTCTGATTCAGAGGTTCAGTGAAATCCTGTTTGAATAGTACCTGCTCTATATAAAACAGTGTTTTAAGCCCTGAGAGCACATCTAAGTCCCCTTCCTCAGCCCCCAGTTGCCCTCCCAGTGGGAGCAGTTAACAAGAGCCTGTATGTTAAGAGCAGTTAGAAGTATTGATACTTACCACGTGCCAGTTTTAAGCCTTTTAACATTAATTAAGCTTGTTTAATTCAGATATTAATCCCAGGAGGCAGGTAATTATGGTTATTTGTGTTTTGAGGAGACTGAGTTAGAGATTAATCTTGCTGGAGCTAGGATTTGAACTCAGGCCATCTGGCTCTGGAGGTAGATTTTTAACCAAGACAACTCTGTTCTCTTAATAGTCTAAATAAGCTAGTGACATCCATGCTCAGAAACAGTCTACTCATCGGAGGTTTTATTGTGTCAAGTATATGAAGTTTTCTCCAAAAGAAGCCCTTGTTTCAAGCCAGACATTGGAATGTGCAAGCTATTATTTCTCAATTACAAACAACTTTCATCTCACTCAGAATTGCCCCATCAGGGGTGTCCAGCCTGCAGCCCACAGGCCACATGCTGATCATGTGAGGACTGTCTTGCTTATCTGTGGTGTAGGATATCATGAAAAATACTCATAGACCTTTTGTTTTTTCCATCATCAGCTTTCGTTAGTGTTTGTGTATTTAATTTGTGGCCCACGGCAATTCTGATTCTTTGATTTATGGAAGAAAAGAAAAAAGGTTGGACGCCTGTGAGCCTAGATGTGCATTTTGTTACAGATGAGTGTATATGAAAACAATAATATTCGTAAAATTTTTGTATCTCATTCAACCTGAAGTGACAAGTTGTTTGTGTAGAAATAATGGCATTGCAAATGGGTATGTAAATATTTAGTTTGATGTCAGTGGTTGTAGAATTTAGAATCATTTAGAATTATGTGCTACATGTCCAAATCACAGGGAAAAATGTACGTAGGACAGTGCAAATACTCTCTCCTCCCCTTCTTATTTTGGTGGCTAAAAAAACAAGATATATAATAATTTCAGGAAAAAACTAAGTATAGTTTTCCCAAGTCTCCCACATTTACAAATTTTGGTATTATCAAAGTGTGGATCTGTTTTCGTGACTCTGTTGAGGGTTGACACTTTCAGATAACAGAAGAGAGAGGACCTTGGTCACATCATGGCTGACATTTTTACCTTGGTCGTCTTAAGAAAAAAAATTACTCTTTTTTGGGGGGGGAGGGATGGCGTCTCACTTTGTCACCCTTGGTAGACTGCTGTGGCATCATAGCTCACAGCAACCTCAAACTCCTGGGCTTAAGCAATTCTCTTGCCTCAGCTTCCCAACTAGCTGGGACTACAGGTGCCCACCACAGTGCCTGGCTACTTTTAGAGACGAGGTCTCGCTCTGGCTCAGGCTGGTCTCAAACCTTGTGAATTCAGGCAGTCTACCCACCTCAGCCTCCCAAGTGCTGGGATTATAAGGATGGACCACTGCGCCTGGCCACGCCAGGATGTTCTCAGAGATGGGGTCTCTTGCTCAGGCTAGTCTTGAACTCCTGAGCTCAAGTAGTCTAACCTCCTTGGCCAACCAGCATGGTGGGATTATAAGTGTGAGCCACTGTGCCCAGCCCAAGAAAAAAAAATTACAAAAAAAAATTTTTTTCCCTTTATTTTATTCACTGGGATGCTGTGTATCCTTGGCCTATGCAGTGCCACATTTTGTTGAACTGGGTGGCTTTGTATCTGTCTGCCTGGCTATGACAGGGCAGAAATGGCTACCTCACAAAAGGACTGTGAAGCTTGGGTCATTTGTGTACATAAAGGTTTCTGCTAGGCTGCAGTTTTTTGAATGGGGTCTTGAAAAGATAGGGATATATATAGAAATGGGAGTGAGTTCAGAGGGGAACCAAAGAGAATGAGTGAGGGGCTGGGTGGGGAGAGCTGTGAAGCATGAAGGTGGGAGCCTTTTGCTAGTAGCCAGCCCTCTTCAGAGGGACAGCTAATGCTTTTCATCCTCGCTGTGGGCTGAGGCTGAAAGCACGAAGTTAGATCTAAGTTAGTGTTGAGGAAAGGCTGAAGGATGTGGTTAACAAGGAAAAGCATGAAAGTTCCTCTGGAGTTCTTTAAAAATAGGATGGTTCAGTTTGGAGCCTCTAAAAAAGGTAGAGAATGCAACCCAATACCAAGTCTGACGGCCACATGCTGTCTTTTCCACCGGCTTGGAAGTGTCTTCATCCAGTTTCACAAGCTGGCTGTTTGCCCCAGCCTTCGACCCTGGGAGTCCTGGGGAGTGGGACCTGTTTGTTGCCTGTCTCCATTCATCATGATCATATGGAAAATTTTTTAAAATAAAAAATAGTTTCACCCTTAGGAAGGTTAGAGGTCTCTCCTGGTGACCCTTTTTGACCATATGCCTTGGAGGTTCAGATGAGAAAAAGAATTTGACAGCCTTTTACCCTGGTAATGCAGACTCTCTCTCTTGATTTTTTTTCTCTCCTTTTAACTAACCATTCAAATTAATGCTTTACTGTTTTCATTTTGGTTAGGGTTCTGCAGCATTCCAGACATCGAGCACCAGATCAGGATGGGAAAAAGACGTTGTGTTCCTCCACTGGAGCCCAAGTTGGCAGCAGGCTGTTGTGGGGTCAAGAAGCCTAAACTCTCTGGAAGTGGAACGCATAATCACGGGAACCAGTCCACAACTGTCCCTGGCTCCAGTTCAGGACCTCTTCAAAACCACCAGCATGTGGACAGCAGCAGTGGACGGGAGAATGTGTCAGACTTAACTCTAGGACCTGGAAACTCTCCCATCACACGAATGAATCCCGCATCGGGAGCGCTGAGCCCTCTCCCCCGGCCCAATGGAACTGCCAACACCACTAAGAATCTGGTGGTAACTGCAGAGATGTGCTGCTACTGCTTTGATGTACTCTACTGTCACCTCTATGGCTTCCCACAGCCACGACTTCCTAGATTCACCAATGACCCCTAGTGAGTAAATCAGGTGCTGGGGCACTGAGGAGGGCATGATGGCATCTTCCTAGGGTCAGTCTCTTGAGAGGCTCTGCTGCTTATAAAGTTTTAACATCATCTGAGCAAAGGGTCATGGGAAGAGAATGATGAGAAATGTCTGGACGTTTAGAAGACTCAGTGAAAGGGGGGCTAGGTTATGTTTTGAAGAGGCTGTAGATTTGTTTATTGTTCTGCAAAACCCAAAAGGGGTTTTGTTCTTGGCTCTTGTGTTGGTTTCCATGGCAGTACGTAGGTCATTTAACCTATCAAATGGAAGAGTCACATCGTTAGAGATCCTACCAGTGTTGAAGTCCAAGTGAATTGGAAATGTCTGAGGGCCAAGCTAGTGACAAGGGGTCTCATTCATTGGGAACAGTGATGCTCTTTAACAAGAGACCCTGTACTCTTTATCAGCAGTCCCTTGGTAATCCCTTAGAAAGTCAGAATCTGCTTTTTGGTTTTTAGTTCAAGACTCTGTTGCTTGTCCCAAGTGTTCAACAGTTAGTGGTTTAAATGAGGCCGAGTACAGTGGCTCATCCTGTAATCCTAGCACTCTGGGAGACCAAGATGGGAGGATTGCTTGAACTGAGGAGTTCAAGACCAGCCTAAACATGAGTGAGACTTCAACTTTTACTGTAAAAAAATAGAAAAACCAGCCAGTCATCCTGGTGCATGCCTGAAGTCCTAGCTACTTGGGAGGCTGAGGCAAGAGGGTCTCTTGAGCCCAGGAGTTTGAGATTGCAGTGAGCTGTGATGATGCCACTGCACTGTAGCACTTTAGCCGAGGCGACAAATGAGATTTTGTCTCACAAAAAAAAAAAAAAAAAAAAAAAAGAATACTTGGGACAATGCCTGTGGCTCTGTGGGTAGGGCGCCACTGAAACCCATATACTGAGGGTGGTGGGTTCAAACCCAGTCCCGGACAGCTAAAACAGCAATGACAACTACTACAACAACAACAAAAGAAAGCCGGCTGGTGTGGCAGGCACCTGTAGTCCCAGCTACTCAGGAGGCTGGGACAAGAGAATTGCTTAAGCCCAAGAGTTAGAGGTTACTATGAGCTGTGACACTACAGCACTCTACCAAGGGTGACAAAGTGAGACTCTGTCTCAAAAAAAACCTTAGCAATACGTGTAAAGCATAAAAGAAAAGCAGAGAAACTCATACTGGCATTTCAGTCTTCCTCAGAATTGGAAGCAGCTCTGAGCTGGCTTTGAAGAACACTGCTGCTTTTTGAGTTTTGTTTTTAGGAGATGCTTTTGGAGCATCTATTGGCCTAAGATCATTCATTCCTCATTTGTCGATAGCTATATAGAAGCTTTGCAGAGTCCTGGGCAGGGTATGTGTGGTGGAAAATATATGAGCAAGAAATGTTTGTAGTTGCCAGGGGCAGATAAAATTATGGGAACAACTTGGGATCTCAAAAGTGCTTGCAGATAGGGGCGGCTATATAGGTGAGGTGTGCATCATAAAACAAAAATGCGCCTGCCCTTGGGAGACAACATTGAGCTGGCAAATCATACACACACACAAAGCAAATAGTACAGGGAAATCACTGTGTATGTTAGAAGGAGTGGAAATGTGGAGATCAATGTGCCGAGTTTTTAGGGAAGTTTTCTCCCAGCGTACCCTGGTCAGAAAACTTCCAGCTGCCACACCTGTAATCCTAGCACTCTGAGAGGCCAAGACGGGTGGATTACTTGAGCTTAGGAAATCAACCAGCCTGAATAAGAGCGAGACCAAATCTTTACTAAAAATAGAAAAACTAGGCGTGGGTCCCGTAGCTCAGTGGTTGGGGCACTGGCCACACACACACCGAGGCTGGTGGGTTCAAATCTGGCTCCGGGTTTGAAACAACAATAACAACAACAATGAAATAGCTGGCTATTGTGGTGGGCAACTGTAGTCCCAGCTACTCAGGAGGCTGAGATAGGAGAATCGCTTAAGCCCAAGAGTTTGAGGTTGCTGTGATGCCACGGCGCATTACTGAGGGCAACCATAATGAGACTCTGTCTCAAAAAAAATAAATCTATAAAAATAGAAAACCTAGCTGGACGGGGTGACGTGTCTGTAATCCCAGCTACTCAGGGAGGCTGAGGCAAGAGGATTGCTCAAGCCCAAGAGTTTGAGGTTGCTGTGAGCTATGATGCTGTAGCATTCCACCAAGAGCAACAAAGTGAGACTCTGTCTCAAAAAAAGACAATTTCCAACTGAATAGGTGGAGATAGAGCTCCCGAACCTGGGTGAGATCTAGGTGTCCTGTGCAAGAGAGGGATGTGGTTTTTAAGAACAGGTGGTATGCCACTGCACTCTACCAAAGGTGACATAGTGAGATTCTGTCTCAAAAAAAAAAGAACAGGTGGTGATATCAGTGTGTAGGGAAGGTTCAGAGCAGTATTTTTCAACCTTTTCTGTCCAACAGCACACTTCAACCTATAATTAAACTTCCCATGGCTCACTTAAATTGTGTTGATTTAAAAAAAAAAAAAAAGAGGAGGCTCGGCGCCATAGCTTAATGAGTAGGGTGCTGGCTACATACACCGAGGCTGGCTGGTTCAAGCCCAGGCCAGACTTGCTAAACAGCAAGGAAAACTGCAACAAAAAAATAGACGAGCATTGTGGTGGGTGCCTGTATTCCCAGCTGCCGGGGAGGCTGAGGCAAGAGAATTGTCTAAGCCCAAGAGTTGGAGGTTGCTGTTATGCCACGGCACTTTACCAAGGGCATCATAGTGACACTACTCTGTCTTAAAAAAGAAAAAGGGAGTAAAAAAACAGAATATACTTACTGTGCTCTGAACTTCTTTTGAAAATAATTTAATTGATTTTTATTTTATTTTATTGAGACAGAGTCTCACTATGTTGCCCTGGGTAGAGTGCTATAACATCACAGCTCGCAGCAACCTCAAACTCTTGGGCTTAAGAGATTCTCTTACCTCAGCCTCCCACAGACTCCCAAGTAGCTGGGACTACAGGCACCTGCCACAACGCCCAGCTATTTTTGTTGTTGTTGTTGTTGTTGTTTAGCAGGCCCAGGCTGGGTTTGAACCTACTAGCCCCTGTGTGTGTGGCTGGCACCCTAACCACTGAGCTATAGGTGCCGAGCCAATTTATTGCTTTTTTTTTTTTTGGAGACAGTCTCACTTTATTGCCCTCGGTAGAGCACTGTGACATCACAGCTCACAGCAACCTCCAGCTCTTGGACTTAGGCGATTCTCTTGCCTCAGCCTCCCCAGTAGCTGGGACTACAGGCGCCCAACACAACACCAGGCTTTTTTGTTGCAGTTTGGTTGGGGCTGGGTTTGAACTCGTCACCCTCATTATATGGGGCCGGCGCCCTACTCACTGAAGCACAGGCGCTGCCCTGATGTTTAAAAGTTTTTGTAGCATATCTAAGATCCTCTCATGACACACCCATTGAAAATCATTGGTTTAGATTCCTGTATTCAGGGCTTTACATTTCTGTTACACAAGCAGTAGGATTCTTGTCTTAGGGGTTTTTGAGTTTGCAGATGTTTTATTGGAAGGAAAAGATGGGTAGATGGGAGATCTTGGAGCTTTTGTAACAATGATCAAAGAAGTAGGTAACTTTGAAAACTTAAGTTGCCTTTCAGGAGTGATTAACTCATTTTAAGAGATAAGGGCATTAGAAGTCTGGAGGGATCTTAGGAAGAGGAGTCAGGTTTGCTCTGTAAGCAGAGAAAATTTTGGTACTGTCAGTCTAATAGACTACAGCCTAATAAAGTGTGGCCTAGAAACAGAAAATGGCAACTTCCACTAATAAAAAGCTTTCTTGAGAAGATTTTTTTTTTTCCCCTGAAAATATACGAGCAAGAAATATTTGTAGTTGCCAGGGGCAGATATAATTATGGGAACAACATGAGATCTCAAAAGTGCTTACACATAAATGGCTACTGTACAGGTGAGGTGTGCAGCATGAAAGATGGAGCTGGGGAACATGACTACCCATAAAAATAAAGAAGAGGACCAGGTGAGATGGCTCACGCCTGTAATCCTAGTGCTCTGGGAAGCCAAGGCGGGTGGAAAGACACTGAGGCAGGAGGATTGCTTGAGCCCAAGAGTTGGAGGTTGCTGCGAGCTATGATGCCATGGCACTCTACCCAGGGCTATAGCTTGAGACTCCATCTGAAAAAAAAAAAAAAGATGACAATGTGGAGAATTAGAAGGAAAAAAAGTTCCTGAGCAGTGGAAGAAGAAAAATAGCACATAAATGTGGTATCAAAGTGAATTGAAACACAGGAAAGGCTACAGGGCCTTCATGTCAGCATAGGTTTCCAGTCAGGGGCTTTGCCACTTCCAGAAAGCAGAAAGTCAGTTCTCCAGGTAGCTGGCAAATCAGAAAAACAATCCTTTTTTAAAAACAAAAACAATCCTTTTGGGCAGTAACCAAAATGAATAGGGACAAAGCCAAAAGCTTTTTTCTTATCCATGATTAATTTGGGGCTGGAGAATGTTTTGTGTTTGCTTTTTTTAGTCCACTCTTTGTGACATGGAAGACAGGGCGGGACAAGCGGCTTCGTGGCTGCATTGGAACCTTCTCAGCCATGAATCTTCATTCAGGACTCAGGGAATACACGTTAACCAGGTAATGACACCAGACACTAAGAACCATAGATAAATTGGCTAGAATCAGAAACAACTGCCTGACTTTATTTCTTCTGATACATTTTGATCAGTCTCTTTTCGCTAATCTGGAAATGTAAGGTCCTTAATCTGGTGAGTCACTTAATCAGTTCAAGTATAAACAGTTAATGGCATCCAGTTGTTATTAACGTGTTAGTGTTGGTGAATAATAGATGTTCTCCGCCTATCTCAGGATTCATAAATACATGGGCTCTATGGCACTTGATGCTGGTTCCTGACTCCAGAACAGCCTTACCTATTTTTTTGTCCCCCTCCAGTGCACTTAAGGACAGCCGATTTCCCCCCCTGACCCGAGAGGAGCTGCCTAAACTTTTCTGCTCTGTCTCCCTCCTTACTAACTTTGAGGATGCCAGTGATTACCTGGACTGGGAGGTGAGAACAGCCGCATTTGGAACTCTGCATCTCTCGTTGCATTTGGGTTCGGGTTAGTACATGGTAATGTATCTCCTTCATTGAGAAAGGGTATAAAAATGTGAAAGCTGAAAACTGGGCAGCATAGGTGATAGAAGAGGACTTTGAGGAGTAGGAAGGGATGTAAATGTAAAGGCTTTCTTCTATTTCTTCCTGGTCCACTCTATTCCACATCTTTATCCCGTATCTAATAAGAAATAATGGGGCTCGGTGCCTGTAGCTCAGTGGTTAGGGTGCCGGCCACATGCACTGGGGCTGGTGGATTTGAACCTGACCAGGTCCTGCTAAACAATAATAACAATAATTAAAAAAATAGCCAGGCCTTGTGGCAGGTGTGTGTAGTCCCAGACATTTGGGAGGCTGAGGCAAGAGAATCTCTTAAGCCCAAGAGTTTGAGGTTGCTGTGAGCTGTGATGCCATGACTCTGTATGGAGGGTGACATAGTGAGACTCTGTCTAAAAAAAAAAAAGAAAGAAAAAATAATGGGATAAGAGAAAATACTACAGTTACTCTTGTTAGGCCCTTAAGTAAAAGTTTTTATTAGGAACTGGATGTGAAGAGTCATGAACCCAGATAAAAATCTTATGGCATATTCATTTAATAGAATAGGGTAAGGATAAAATAGTCAAAATTGTTGGATGAGTTAAAGAATTTGTTTCTACACCTTTTGGATTTTCAGGGATGTATAGCTATAAATATGCTCAGCCCTTCGCCTAAAGCTGAACTTTCTTTGGCCCCTGTGCCTGAGAAAGTCATAAAAGGCAAGACATTCACCTTATTTCCAGACCTGGGTCAGGCTATTCAGAGGACAATATTAATTTATTTGTGGGGAACTGACTTTTCATTAGATTAAGTAAGTGCCATTTACTTGGTTGTGTTTTTTCTGTAGGTAGGGGTCCATGGGATTCGAATTGAATTCATCAATGAAAAAGGTGTCAAACGTACAGCCACATATTTACCTGAGGTTGCTAAGGAACAAGGTGAGTTGGATCAGTGGGATTTTAATGAACACTATCATTCCCATTTACAGTGGTGCCAGTGAAAGAGCAAGAAAGAGAACTGTGTCTTCTTTCAGCCCAGCTGCAACTAAGAATGAGTGCCTGTTTCCTGAGTCACTGTCAAATTCCTATAGGACAAAGGGTATATCCCCAAAAAGATAACAGGGGTGTCCAACCTCTTTCTTCTCTGACACACATTGGAAGAGTAAGTGTTATCTTGGACCACACGGTAAATACACAAACACTAAGGAAAGCTGATGAATAAAAGGTCCATGTATACTTCCTGTGTGATATCCAACACCATAGATAAATAAAACAGTCCTCAAATAATCTGCATTTGGCCCATGGGTCCCAGTTTGGACACCACTGCAGGAGCTGAGAAAACAAAAGGACATAAGTACTTTTACTCGTCTGATCCTTCCAAACATAGTGAATAGCTTTATTTCTTGGCACCTTAAACTACAGTGGTTAATGTAGCAAATTCTAGCAATCAGCTTTCAATTTGACCATGGTATAGAATGTATTATAAAAAGAAATCGCCTATATCAATAGATACTGAATCATTAGATCAGTAGCCCACGTATCATGAAACAGTGTTAAACATAGCAAAGAGTAATATCCCTCCTGTTTTTAAAGAACTCAGTAGTTAATAAGTTCTTATAATGGGGACATTAAAGGTAGAATGTGGGTTGGGCAAGTTTTCTCTTTAGAGAAGAGTATCTAGAACAGTGTTTTTCAACTTTTTTTTTTTTTTTTTTTTTTGCCGGGGCCGGATTTGAACCCACAACCTCTGGTATATGGGGCTGGTGCCCTACTCCTTGAGCCACAGGCGCCACCCAACCTTTTTTATCTCACAGCATACTTCAACTTACAGTTAAACTTTTGTGGCATACTTAAATTATGTTGATCAAAAAAAGGTTAAAAAAAATAATACTTAACTGTGCTTTGAACTTCTTTTGAAAATATTAATCTTTAAAAATTTTTGTGGCATACCTAAGATCCTCTTGTGGCACACACCAGTTGAAAAGCACTGTAATAGTGAGATGTGAGTGATAACTTACGCAAATAATCAAATGACCTTTGTCATTTGGAAGCTGATTGGAAAAATGAGAAATTTGGGGTACCTAGTACAGTACTTTAATAGCTACTTTTCTGCTATCACTTCTTTATCATAGAAAACAGGGCTCCTAAAAGTCATCAAACTGAAGGAAGGTCACACAAAGGAGTACAAGCTGCAGAATTTAAATTCCTCTTTTCCCCCAGAGCAGCCTAGGGTACCAGCACTAGGCCAACAGACCAGTCTAAGTTGGGACCATGTTTGTTCCTAGATAATTATACTGGGGTAACATCTGACAGGAAGCACGCAGGAGCAGGGAGCCTGGGGACAGCCAATGTGGCATGTGTCGGGCTATCATCTCATGTCTCAGAGTCTCCACTGGACTGTCAGTGAGGCAGACGGGGCACCAGGTATGTGGGGGCCAGTGCCCAGGGCTTCCTCTGTCCATTGCAGATTGATCTGCTTCTTGAGTCCCATTTCTCTTCCTACACCAGCCATATGAGAGCATGTCTTCCTATTCTGGTATGATTGTGTGCTGACCTCAGTGTGGCCTCTCTTCTCCTCAGACTGGGATCAGATCCAGACAATAGACTCCTTGCTCAGGAAAGGTGGCTTTAAGGCTCCAATTACCAGTGAATTCAGAAAAACGATCAAACTCACCAGGTAAACTACGGTCTCATTTTCCTTGTCATTTTAATTAAGTTGGGGTTGGGTAAAGGATACTTTTGATGGGAGGGGAAGAAAAACTTTCTTCTAATGTCCCTAATCAAAAGGAATGTAGAGGAGAGTTAAGCTTTGAGGAAGCAGCAGCAGCAGCAGAGATTCTTCCTTGGCACCTTATGCGTCTCCATAGCTAAGCTGATTGCAGGGTTGGCAGAGTGTAGGGCTAGGCCTACTAAGCAAGTCGTGGATGGCTTGGTTGGGAGGCTGAGGGGGAGAATTAGGGTTAGGAAGTCCAGGGTCAGTTGAGGCGCTACTTTCTGTCCACACGTGCAGTTGGGTGGCAGGAGGCACAGGAGTAAGAAAATGCTTTTTATAAAAAGTTAAATGGAAACACCTTCCCTATTTGAGGGGAATACTTCAGGAGGCGGCTGCCTAGTGTAGCACAATGCACATGAACTTGGGGTCTGAGCTGGCGCTCAACTACTTGCTAGCTGTGTGGCCTGGGCCAAATTCCACCTCTCTGAGCCTGTTTCCTGTCCGTAAAATGTGAGTGATACCTTAGGGTTGTTGTAGGGTATGGTAAGGTAATGTATGGAGAATTTCTAGCCTAGGGTCAGGCAACCTTGTGGGTGATTACTAGATGTCAGTTCTCTTTCTCATCCCTATTGAAATTGGAAACATTTGAGAGGTTTAGCTTCTGTGGGCCTCTGTTGGGCCCCTGTTCTGTAAAATGCTGAATAATCATATACTAATCTCACAGGTCTGTTGGAAGATAACCCAGTGTTTTTTAAATGCTTTGGATTCCAAAATTTTTAAAGCAACAACAAAAAAACACTCTTCAAATACAAAGCATTATTATTATTATTATTATCATTATCATTATAATTTATTTGAACAGCCATTTCCCTGTCAAAATTCAGGAATAATCACCTTGCAGTGGAGGAGTGATTACAGTGGGAAAGAGATGGCTCTGGGTAAGGATTGTCACACCCAGCTCCTGTGGTCTGTAGTAGGCTCCATAGGTTTGTAACACCCCATGCTTCGCATCCTGACTCATGGCTCTTTCCAGAGCAAAGCCAAAGTGCTATGAATTCTGTTCTGATGATCCTGCGATATGGCATATTCATCTGGGGATTGAGACCTGTCCTATATAGCCCCAAGGATCCTTTAACCTGCTTCATCAGAATTTGACTCAGAATTAGGTATCTGTGCCCCTTTTTAGTTACAATAATATGTTTGTTGCTCTTCTGCAAATTGAGGTTTCATTTCTGTCAACATTTTTATCACACTTTAACTTGAAAGTAGATATGCAGTTTACACTGGGTTTTGGTGCAGCCATCTTCCAATCTGCCCCCCGTGTAATTTGTTTGACCTTGAAATTCTTCATCCAGACCCCAGTAGCGGATTGCCTACGAGCAGCCTGAGCATATGTAGTGTGTAAAGGTGTGGGATGTGCTGAAATACATTCTCAGGGGTGAATTGTGATTGTGCTTTTTCATCTTGTTCATTTGTAATAACAACATTGTTTTCTTGTGCTGTCTTTCATTTTCTGTAAGTAAGATTGCTCTTGGTCTTCCATTTTATTCTTTTAAAATGTGGAATAAGCTTTTGGTCTTCTCTATTGAGTGACTTTACACAATTAATTACTTAGGGTTCCTAATACCTGTTCCTGTTTCCTTATACAGGTACCGAAGTGAGAAGGTGACAATCAGCTATGCAGAGTATATTGCATCTCGACAACACTGTTTCCAGAATGGCACTCTTCATGCCCCGCCCCTCTACAATCATTACTCCTGACACACGGCTGCATGACCAGTCCCACCCCCCTGTGGCCACCAATGGCTATGACATCATTGGAGCAGATGCCTCCTCTTCCTGGTCCAGTTACTTCTACTACTGCACCATTTTATGATGCTAGCTTCCGTTGCCAAGTCTGCCTCCTGCTGACTGAGGGGGGGGCAGGTAACCTTGAATGAAACAGAACTTGAGGGGCCCAAGCCTTATCTCAGCCTTTCCTCAATACGGGGTTCTGTTGGATTGGGGCTCCTCCATGACTAGTGAGAATTACTGTGTGGGTTCAGAAGCCTCTTGTCTGGTGATTAGCTGTGTGTGTGTTGTCCACACACTGGAAGCTGGAATTGATGGTCCATGAAGGCTTAATCCCCACACACAATACACCTTCAGCCTCCCCAGATCAAGTAGGTATATTCCCTTGGCAGTCTGGGCAACGGAGACCAACAAGAAACATTTTTAGGTTGTTTTAAATTCCTTTTTTTAAACTTCCAGTTTATTGCACACCAAGAGTTGATCACAACCTCCATGCTTCGTAAGTGGACGCCTCATTAGGGTTGGACGTGGGCACCATGAGTCCCTCAAGGCTTCTGGACAGAGACCCACATCAAGATCGGAAGCCCTTCGAATGGCGTTGGAGATAACATTGCTCAATAAGCCTTGAAGGTTTTAATTTTCATCCCACTCTCAGTTGGATTTTCTGGCACTCTTCCTGCATTGAGTCTCCCAGTATTGAACAGAACTGTGTGGTGTAGCCTGCTGAGGAATGGAATGGAGAAGCCCATGGGAGGTCCTAATGTCATCACTGCAGTCAGGTGTGAAAGGAGAGACCTCTTCCTCATCACCCGGCTACCTCACTCCTCTACTGGTGGCAGTGCCTATAGTTGGAGCTAGGTTCTCTGAAGCATGGATGTGCACACAAGTGGTTGGGTTGGGCTTTAGGAGGACATGTTGTCATAGGAGAGAATCCAGGGTCTCCAAGCTGGTTTCTTTCCAGGCAAATGTCCTGAGGGACCTTTAAGCAGGAGTGTTTCTTTTTCTAGTTTGCCTATAGAGATGGGAAGACTCGAGATGTTTCTGTCCTTTATAGGACTTTAGAACAAAGCTGTGTAACTACACAAGGTGAATCTTTATCTTGCCTAACATGCTGGGAATCTTCACCCCACCAGGGCAAATTTCCAAATAGCTAATTTTATTCTAGGTCTTTTGAACTTTCATGTGACATTTCCCTGTCCCATTGTTGCTGATTTCCAAATACCTGTCAGCAAGTTTGTCCTCCCTTTTGCCTATTCTTCACTCATTCGGTGGCAAAGTTAATAGAACTTAGGGGACTTGAGAGATACTTTGAAAACACTGTCACAAAGGCATTGCTAAAAAATGAGTCACAGGAAGAGTGGCCAGTTGGAAGAAAGGATCCTAAGGACGATGTTACACTGGTTTTCAACAACATGCTTAGAGAACTCATGAAGTAGATTGGGTGTCAACCCAGTGAACACAATATTTTGATTTAATTTATTTTTAAAAGTTTATGTGGTGATGGTGTGGCTTTCTCATATGGGCAAATATTGAAGTCAAAAATCTTTTTGAGTTATTATCTGCCAGGAATGGGGAAGCGGGACTCGGGGCACGATCTGAGAAAGGGCACGTGTGCTATTCCAGGCATTGCTGGCAAGTTTCTGAGAAGGAATGGGTGAGGGTGAGTGGGTTTGCTCAGCACCATCCTGTGCTGCTCACAAGAATCTGGTTTGTGCAAGGGAAACTTGAGTGACATCAGGGTGCCCAGTCGGCAGCCCCTCACTGCTATGATGGGCTCCTGTAGCCTGCCCTGTTTTCCTTGGTTATGGAAATGAAGATGAAGGGGTTATTTCATGATTTCCTGCTGCTTAGAATATTAAATGTCTTGTTACAAACACAGGTGAGAGCACTTAGGTGTGTGGATCGATGTTAGGGTGGTTGGCTCTGGACTAATCCACCCACCTCCAGTTTGTACAACAGTATTGGTACATAGGGCTACACTCATTACTGTTCAAGTGTTCTATGTTAAAAGTTGTGTTTAATTTCTAAAGATTAAAAAAAGTAAAAAAATTGGTGCTAAACTTTCACCCCTGAGCACGCTCAGTGAGACTGGTCATGCAAGCATTTACAGTGCCATGCTCCTCAAGCCTATTTTTTCTTGTAGAAATTTTGCCCTATTTGTCTTCCCCAATGTATAGTATGTTTTTCATTTTATTTTATTGAGGGTGGGGTAGAATACCTGCCATTTAAGAAAATGAACAGAAAATTTAAAAACCCAGGAAATGGGGGGAAAAAAAATCAGTGCACAAGAATCGGGCTGGTTACGCCCAGCACCACACTGATGTGGGCTCAGTGGTTTTGGAGTGAAGAAGCCTTACTCCCTGCACACTCCCTCATGCTCCCACACAAGTCCAGCAACAGAAATGCTTGAGTTCCTTTGCCTTGTCAGGGGGACTCAGGAGTTGACCAAGGGAAACTGTCCCCATAAGGAATGGGGCCTAGTCAGAAAGCAGTCGAAGTGTATGGTCATGGTCACCTCATGAAAATGTGTGGCAGGTGGCTCTCAGGAAAAATAACCAAGTCTGGATCATCCATGTGGCAGCTTTGCATAGGGAGATAACAGCTCCGAACTGGAACTGAACTGCCTTCCACATGCTTGACCAAAGCAGTGATGAGGGTGGCCAGTACATGTGGTATGAGTGGTAGGTTTAAAGAGAAAGGAATGTTTTCTGCTGATTGTTTCCTTTGTCCTTGGGCTGCTCGAGCTGGACAGTAGGTAACCACTGTTTTCAAGGAACCAGCCCAAGTTTGCTGGCTTGGTTCGGAGTTCGTTTCGTCCCTAGCTGTGAGTGCCTTTTGGTCTGGAAAGTTGGCTTGTCTCATAATACCCACAGCTAGGACATTCTCTGTAATTATGAATTGTCCTTGTTTCACATTAAAAGAGAATGTCTTTGATCACTAGAGTTTGTCAGTGTTGGATTGTTTCCACTGTGAGATTCTTAAAACTTTCGCTTCATAATATTAAAACAACTCATGTTAGAGACCCTTTCAACATGAAAGGTTTGTAGTTAAGACATTACATATATTTTATTGTTTATAATAAAAATCATCTATACAAAAGTACTGGGTGTTAATTTTAATATTTTGCACAAGATTTGTTTTCCATGATGTGTTAACATCTACAATTTCACTAACTGTTGATGTTATTTTCTATCGAGATTCTGGAGCTTAGGGAACTATATGTTCTTTTTGTTTATTTTTGTTCTTATTTCCCTGAAGCAAGAGACTATATGGCCTTCAGAGCAAAGACTTCAGACCAATTCTTTGTATTACACTTGGTTGCCTCTTGGCTATATAACTTTTGAGTGCAAATCATTGAACTCTTCAGTATTGTAGAGAATAAATCATAATGGATATAACTTGTTCTTTGCCCTCTCTTTCTTTGACCATGTGACTTGAATTGTGTTGAAGTGGTAACGTGGTGCTATTTTTGGAACCAGCCTACAAGATAGTATTCAGTCAGCCTGCAGATTTTATATGGAGCTCATGACCCCCAATAACTTTGCACTTTGTGTGGTTGGTTGGCACTGCTATGGTTTTTTTAGATCTAGGTTTCCTGAGCAATCACTCATAAACCATGTAAGATTTGGGCTTTTTTTTTAGGAAGTCAGTTGGCATTAGACTTTCAAGTGAATCTGACTTTGCCACAAAAGCTAAAGAAAGCATGGGGAAAAACTTAGGCAAATTTAGGGTATCATTTAGTGATGTTAATTTAAGCAAAGGACATACTGGAGTGGTCTGACCTAACTGGAAATGTTTGTTTTTGGATGGCCCAGAAAGGATGAAATGTATTTGGGGAAAATCACAGCTATTTTTCAAAATTACAAACATTCTAACAAATTCAAACAAAATTACTAAGATTCTGGGTGGTGCCTGTGGCTCAGTGGGTAGGGGGCCAGCCCCCTATACTGAGGGTGGCAGGTTTGAACCCGGCCCCGGTCAGCTAAAACAGCAGTGGCAACTGCAACAAAAAATGGCCAGGTGTTGTGGCGGGCACCTGTAGTCCCAGCTACTCAGGAGGCTGAGGCAAGAGAATCGCTTGAGCCCAGGAGTTGGAGGTTGCTGTGAGCTGTGATGCTACGGCACTCTACCGAGGACAACAAAGTGAAACTGTCTCAAAAATAAATTACATCTCAAAAATAGCGTCTCAGTCTTTATATTTTGATTTGCAGGAAGGTAGATTTTTGTTTTAAGATACCCAGTTCTGAGACCCGTAACACTGGGCAAAACTCAAACATGGCTACAGAAAAACATGTCAGGGTTAGGTAATTTGGAAAATAGACTACAAGTGGCTAAGGCGCCAGCCACATACACCTGAGCTGGTGAGTTCAAATCCAGCCTGGACCCACTAAAAACAATGACGGCTACAACCAAAAAAAAAAAACCTGTAGTCCCAACTACTTGGGACGCAAAGGCGGAGAATTGCTTGAGCCCAGGAGTTGGAGGTTGCTGGCTATAGCACTCTACCCAGGGCGACAGCTTGAGACTCTTGTCTCAAAAAAAAAAAAAAAGAAAATAGACTACAAGCAGCCAGTTAAACTTTGTTGACAAACTTTGTTGACAAACTTTGTTAATAACAGATGTGTGAAAAAGAATTTTTTGTTTCTTCGAAAGAAATGTTTTAGAGATCAGATTACATGTCCTTGATTTTTGGGGGTGGTGATGGTAATAAAATACATGTAACAAATATTGCTATTTTAGCCATCCATATTAACTTCTAAAATGCAGAACGAGTCATCTGATTAGATCAATGGGGTTGGGGTGCTCTAAAGCTGCTTCTAGATCACTCTAGGGTCTAACCCTGGCTTGAATATCTCAAATGGAAATACTGTAGTATTCAGTGGGCAGGTTAAAGGACTTGACTCTGCAACAATACTGTACAAAGAACCACAGCAGTGTTCTGAGAGATGTAATGCAAGTCTTGCCCCTGCTGAGTCTGAAATTTTCCTCAGTGTAAAATGAAGCTCAGAGTAGTATTTTAGGGGCCTTCCTGCTGCTTACTTGCTCTGTTGCTACTCATACAGGTTCTGTATGCCATGGCAAATTGAAAAACAAGTGACTCCTCCAATTTCAAAACTTTTGGGGAAAAAGCAAGAGAAAAGTCTCTAAGTCACTTGTCACTGAAGTCCTTGCTGCCAGAGGACACTCCCTGCCACTATGGCCATTCTTTTATTGCACCCTAGTTCTGGAGCAAAGAATGACTCAGGGCAGCTGACAACTGGAATCTTCACAGGTTGGCAATCCTACAGACCTAAGCTCAAATCTCATCTTGGCATTTGTGAGACACACAATTATTACTACTCTCAATCTAATTTCCTGCTTTGAGGCAGAACTGAATCTCCAAGACAGCCTGTTGCAAATACTTTGCCCAGGTCCCAAATGGTGGAATAGCTGGATAGCTGTAGTCCTCTGGATTGTAGGGAACGCAAACTCTCCATAACCTTAAGCTTCACTGGCACATGGAAGAAGGCAGTGCTCAGCCCTTTAAGTCAGGGAAGGCTTCCTGTAAGAGGTGAGTGCTGAAGTAAGCAGGGCATGACCTTGAGGAGGGCTTCTCAGGAAGAGGCAGATAAATTCCCTTACAAGGTGACACTGCCATAGGCTAGACAGGCCTTTCTTCTTTTTTTGAGACAGAGTGCTTGGGTGGAGTGAGTGCCATAGCATCATAGCTCACAGCAACCTGAAACTCCTGGGTTCAAGTGATCCTCTTATCTCAGCCTCCTGAGTAGCTGGAACTACAGGCACCTACCACACCACCTGGCTAGTTTTCTATTTTTAGTAGAAACAGTCTTCCTCTTGCTCAGGCTGGTCTCAAACTCCTGAGTTCAAGTGATCCACCTGCCTTGGCCTCCCAGAGTGCTATAATTACAGGTGTGAGGCACTACGCCCAGCCTTAGGCCTTTGAAGTCCAGAACTCAGGTCAGCTTTCTGGATGTCAAGGTTCTGGATGTCAAGGGTTCCTTGCAGAACTACACAAAACCCCCATGGTCTTCATCCCTTTATATCTCTAAAGATTATATTATTGGCAGAATTTAGAGAGCTACTTGTGAGTGGTACACAATCACCTGTTACCAGTTTGGCTTCTTTTGTAGTATTTACTAACGGACTTCCAGCATCAAGTGCCAGTATTTTTTTTTGAAGACAGGGTCTTGCTGTCACCTAGGCTGGAAGTGCAGTGGCTTAGTCATAGCTCACTGCAGCCTCGAACTCCTGAGTGCAAGTGATCTTTCTGCCTCAGCCTCCCAAGTAGCTGGGATTACAGGCTAACACCACCACACCTGGCTAAAAAAATTTTTTTTAACTTTTGGGACAATACCTTAAATTGTGAAATTCTATTGTATTAAATTTGCGTATACAGAGGATAGGAAAAGGTGTCACATTCTATTTTAGAGGCAGAACATCTATGTGTATGTAGAACACATGAATAGTTAAGCCTGCAAGTTGAGACACACTCTAAAAGGTTATGCAAGGTGGAAGTTTTTCTTTTGATTGAAGAAATTATATAGTAATATCAATAAAAAATGAATTTTGGCACTACTTCGGAGCCTGAGGCAAGAGAATCACTTAAGCCCAAGAGTTTGAGGTTGCTGTGAGCTATGATACTACAGCACTCTACCCAGGGCAACATACTGAAACTCTATCTCAAAAAAAAAAAGAATTTTGCCAAATGCCATTCCATGTTAATATAAGATCTGTATAATTACTGAACTTTATTTTCCAAGAATGAAAAAATGACAAGGACAACGAAATATGAATTTCCTTAAAGAGTGAATATTCCTCTTAAGTAGTGAATGTTTTCTTTGCATTTATCTAAATGTTAAGGAGCAATGCCAGTGCAATTTCTCCCGAGATCCCCCTAAGGCTCACTCTCTTACCCCAACTAGAAGTAACCTCTTTCCCTGTGTCCTTTCATAACATTTTGGACTTTCATACCATTTGCCAGGTCTTGCAACAACAACTCTTGGCAAGCTCCTTGTGGGCATAGATCTATACCTAGTTCATCTTCTTTAGCCAGGACCTTGCACATAAGTGTTTCTAATGATTTCCTAAATGAAAATGTTGTGGATATATCAATATGGGAAATACCAGAGTATGCACTACTTGTTGTTATTCTTTCTTCTCTCTTTACTGACTTCTCTCTTGTCATGTGTGTACAGAAGATACAAAGTGTGGGTTATCCAGCTAGTCTTTGGGCCAGTAAATTGTAAGGTCCAGCATCTAGTAGGCCTTCTGTAATGGCCTGTGGGATGACTAGATGGAAGAAGGAGTCCAACGGTTAACGCCAGGACCAGTCTCCTCAGGATGTCTGTCCTGGCCAGGTGCAGTGGCTCACGCCTGTAATCCAAGTACTGTGGGAGGCAGAGGTGGGCAGATAGATTGAGCTTAGGAGTTGGAGACCAGCCTGAGCAAGAGTGAGACCTCATCTCTAAAAAACAGCCAGGCATTGTGGCAGGGCCTAGAGTCCCAGCTACTCGGAAGGCTGAGGCAAGAGAATCGCTTGAGCCCAAGAATTTGAGGTTGCTGTGAGCTATGATGCTATGGCACTCAACCAAGGGTGACCAAGTGAGATTCTGTCGCCAAATAAATAAATAAATAAACCAGACATCTGTCCTGGGCCAGGTGTGGTGAATCATGCCTGTAATCCCAGCACTCTGGGAGGTGGAGACAGGTAGATCACCTGAGCTCAAGGAGTTTGAGACCAGCCTGAGCAAGAGCAAGACCCTGTCTCTATTAAAAATAGAAAAACCAAGGCCGGGCGCGGTAATCGTAGCACTCAGGGAGGCTGAAGCAGGTGAATTACCTGAGCTCACAAGGTTGAGACCAGCCTGAGCCAGAGCGAGACTTGTCTCTAAAAATAGCCAGGCATTGTGGTGAGCGCCTATAGTCCCAGCAACTCGGAGTCTGAGGCGAGAGAAATTGTGTAAGCCCAAGAGTTTAAGATTGCTGTGAGTTATGAGGCCATGGCACTCTAAGGCAACAAAGTGAGACTGTCTAAAAAAAAGACTCAGCCCCTGTAGCTCAGCAGTTAGGGCGCCAGCCACATACACTGAGGCAGGAGGGTTCAATCCCAGTCCAGTCCTACTAAACACAACAACTGCAACAAAAAATATAGCTGGGCGTTGTGGTGGGGACCTGTAGTCCCAGCTACTTGGGAGGCTGAGGCAAGAGAATCACTAAAGCCCAAGAGTTAGAGATTGCTGTGAGCTGTGATGCCACAGCACTCTACTGAGGGTGACATAGTGAGACTCTGTTGCTCAAAAAAATAAATAAGAAAGAAAAACTAGCCGGGTGTTGTGGGGCTTGCCTGTACTCCTAGCTACTCAGGAGGCTGAGGCAAGAGAATTGCTCAAGCCCAAGAGTTTCAGATTGCTGTGAGCTATGACGCCAAAGCACTCTACCCAGGGTGACAGCGTAAGACTCTAACAAAAAAAAAAAAAAGAAAGAAAGAAAGAAAGAAAAGAAAAAGAAAACATCTGTCCGGCAACTCCAATAACTGTGTAGGAAAACACTTTGAAATAGTAACAATCTCTGCGAATGCCATATATTCTACTATTATTTTACCCAACACATTTCTTCTGGAAATACAGACACAGAGCTCTGTGGCCCCGGCTGGAATGCAGGGTGTCATCACAGCTCACTGAAGCCTTGAACTCTCAACCTCAACTCAGAGTCCTGCCTCAAACTCCCTAGTAGCTGGGACTACAGACGTGCCACGACGACAGGCTCGTTTTTTAACTAGTTCACATTATCACCACCTAAATATTGCTCCCTACTGAGCCCAGCAGTGCACTAGGGTTACTTCCCTTAATCATAACCTTCTGTTTTCTCTAGGGTTGAAAAAAAGCATTGTTTTTCCGAACTTTTTTTTTTTTTTTTTTGGAGACAGAGCCTCAAGCTGTTGCCCTGAGTAGAGTGCTGTGGCATCACAACTCACAGCAACCTCCAACTCCTGGGCTCAAGCGATCCTCCTGCCTCCGCCTCCCAAGTAGCTGGGACTGCAGGCGCCCACCACAACGCCCTGCTATTTTTTGGTTGCAGCTGTCATTGTTCTTTGGTGGGCCCAGGCTGGATTCGAACCCGTCAGCTCAGGTGTATGTGGCTGGCGCCTGAGCCGCCTGAGCCGCCTGAGCCGCTTGAGCCGCAGGCGCCGCGCCAAAAAAAGCATCGTCTTTCATTCGCTTAATTTTCTACATATTGTGGGAAATTGCCAACAGATGTGGCAAAGGCCTCTCAAAACTGTCCACGCGCTCAGAAGCACTGTATTAGATAATCTAATAGGAAGCAACAAAATGTTTAAAATGTCACTGAATGAAATTCTACGAAACGCTTTCGGAGTCGCCCACCCAGCTCTCCAGAAGCCGGCAATCCTTGCGCCAGTCCCAGCGCATTCTCACCTAAGGAGCTCCTGGGCCTCCCAGGAAGGCCTAATGACCTGTGCCAGGACGCGGGTCAGGGCGTGCAAGACAAGAAAGGAGGCTTCTCCCGACCCTGGCCTTCGCAGGACGCGCCTAGGCCGCGGGAAAACCAGCGGGACCCCACGAACCTCACCCGGGAGTAACGCCCGTGGTTGCCCTCCGCGCAGTCTCGGCTCCACCCAGAGCTAGGCCACGCCCCCTCCGACGCCATTGGTTGGCGCTTCCGCTTCCGGCGGTTGCTACAACGGCGAGCTGCGCAACGCGGCGATGGCTGCAGGTGGCAGTGACCCGCGGGCAGGCGACGTAGAAGAGGACGCCTCCCAGCTCATTTTTCCCAAAGGTAAGTCCAGGGTTGCCACATCCCCCTGCGTCCTCTCGTGATCTCGCAGACTTGGCCTCATTCGCGCCTCGACCAAGGCCTGACCGCAGGGGGCAACGTGGGGCGGAAAGAGAGGGGACACCGACCTGGGGGAGCTCCGGCTGGGCGTCGGTAGATTCTGGGTCGCTCTCTCAGTGCCTCGGAGAGAAGGCCGACTTGATTCTACGCCCCTATCTCTGGAAAACTCGGCTCCCAACTCCACCCAGCTCCTTTTGCTACCTTTTTAAAGTGGTTTATGTGATAGTTGAAGTTCTACAGACATGAGTCAAAGATAAAGCCTTAAACTAGTTGAAGTGGTAAGGACAGATTTAACTAGGGAAGAGTCCAGCGTGAAATGAACTCCGATTTGTAGAGAGCCGCTGGGCGTTTTAAAGGTTATCTGAGGGAGTAGGGGGTGAACAAGAGCTCAGAAGACTCAGGAAAGTAAGAAGTTAAAGGAGGTGGGGTTGGTGAAACTCACCTGGTGTTGAGTTTGTTTACTGGTGTGTATATCGAAGTTAGATGCTTACCCTAACACAGGGTTTGGGAGTTGGGGCATTATCGTCACGTGTTGGCTGAAACAGTGAATTATTTTGGCAGTCTTGGGTTTTTTCAGGCATGCCCTTTGAGTAGGGTAGGAAGGGTCCTCTTAGGGATGAGATCCTGACCTTTATAAACCATGTTAGTGTTTGTTTCAGTCTTTATGGACCACGTTGAGTGTTAGTGTAGAAGAGGGCTCAGAAGAGCCTGCCTAGCGTTTGGTCAAGAAGAGAACCTTGGTCTTGGCTCCGCGCGCATAGCTCAGTGGTTAGTGGTTAGGGCGCCGGCCACATACACCGGGCTGGCGGATCTGAGCCTGGCCCAGGCCTGCTAAACAGCAATGACAACTACAACAGCAAAAAAAAAAAAAAAAAAAATAGCCGGGCGTTGTGGCAGACGCCTGTAGTCCCAGCTACTTGGGAGGCTGGGGCAAGAGAATCACTTAAGTCCAAGAGTTTGAGGTTGGTGTGAGCTGTGACGCCATGGCACTCTACCCAGGGCGATATAGTGAGACTCTGTCTCAAAAAAAAGAAAGAAAATTTGAAATTCTTATTTGACAATGTGAGTGTTACTTTCTTTGCATTACTATTATTATTATTGCTTAATACTTCGTTGCAGCAATCTTATGATTTCTTTTCTGAATGTATTTGTTTTCATTCATTTTTTTTGTGAGGTTTTTGTTTCTGGTCCTTATCTTAAACATTGTTATTGTTGTTAAAGTTTAAGCCTTTTTAATTTTGTGAAGGCAAAAAGTGGAAGACTAAGGAACACATATATATGTGAAAATGAAAAAAAAAAAAAAGCGCCTGTAATCCTAGGATTCTGGAAGCCCAAAACAGGAGGATCCTTTGAGACCAGCCTGAGCAAGAGTAAGACCCTGTCTCTACTGAAAATAGAAAAAACTAGCCAGGCATTATGGTGGAAGCCTACAGACTCAAGGGATCCTTGGGCAAGAGGATTGCTGGAGCCCAAGGCTTTGAGTCGCTGTGAGCTATGATGATGCCACCACACTCTAGCCAGGGTGACAGAATGAGGTTCTGTCTCAAAAAAATAAAATAAAAAATTTGACTATATATTGTATACAACTATTTTATTTGTTTATTTTATTTATTTATTTTTTTGAAACAGAGCCTCAAGCTGTCGCCCTGGGTAGGGTGTTGTGGCATCACAGCTCACAGCAACCTCCAACTCCTGGGCTCAAGTGATTCTCCTGCCTCCGCCTCCCAAGTAGTTGGGACTACAGGTGCCTGCCACAATGCCTGGCTATGTTTTGGTTGCAGCTGTCATTGTTGTTCGGCGGGCCCAGGCTGGATTCGAACCCACCAGCTCAGGTGTGTGTGGCTGGCACCTTAGTCGCTTGAGCCCCAGGTGCTGAGTCTCTCCATTTTTTTTTAATGGTTGAATAGTATTCCATGGTGTACACATACCACAGCTTTTTAATCCATTCCGGGGTTGGGGGGCATTTAGGCTGTTTCCACATTTTGATGATTGTAAATTGAGCTGCAATAAATAGTCTAGTACAAGTCTCCTTATGATAAAAGGGTTTTTTCCCTTCTGTGTAGATGCTCAGTAATGGGATTGCAGGATCAAATGGGAGTTCTAGTTTGAGTTCTTTGAGGTTTCTTCATACTTCCTTCCAAAAAGGTTGTATTAGTTTGTAGTCCCATTAGCTGTGTAAAAGTGTTCCCTTCTCTCCACATCCATACCAGCATCTGCAGTTTTGAGATTTTGTGATGTGGGCCATTCTCTCTGGGGTTAGATTAATTCCCATTTTCTACAGCTGTACTAATGCTGCAGCCTAAGAAGCTGAGACTGACCAGCAGATTAGCTGCTATTGCCTAACCCTGGGTAGTGTTGTGGTGTCATAGCTCACAGCAACCTCAAAGTCTTGGGCTCAAATGATCCTCCTGCCTCAGCCTCCCGAGTTGCTGGGACTACAGGTGCCTCCCACGATGCCCAGCTGTTTTTAGAGACCGAGTCTCAGTCTGGTTTCAAACTGGTGAGCTCAAACGATCCACCCACCTCTGCCTCCCAGAGTGCTAGGATTATAGGCTTGAGCCACCACTCCCAGCTGAGGCAGTGGTTTCTTCACATATAGTTATATCATCTCAGAGGGTTAAAGATGAAAAAAGTAAAGTTCTTGGTACAGAATAGGCACTCAATGTGGTATATCCCTCTTACAGGCTAATGGACTAGAAAAGAAATGTGGATGCTCCAAGGTTCTTTTCAAACTCTGTGGCCCTTGGCTAGAAAATAGTTTGTGCTTGCCTATTAGATTCAGTAGCAATGAGAACTTTCAAATAATTACTCTACCTTCTGACCCATCATGTAGATTGTCCACATTGTGAAAGGAGAGTGAAGTTCTTTGAACTTGGCTGAAGAAGTGGGAAGGCATTACTCTGATGGAGGTGTTAGTGATTTTGTCAGTAGTAAACAGACCCATAGCACATGTAAAAGTGCAAGTTGCTAGGCTTTTCTGCACTGTTGCTTCCTCTTCAGTATGGAATTATAAACATGAATTAATGTGTACAATTAGTTTCTGCTCTAGCTGAACTCACTGTAAGAGAAGGCAGATGAAAACCAGCTCTAATACCTTGAGATAATTATTAGGAACGTATGACCCTATATGATTTTTTCCCGAGGAAATAATTTCATTTTATTTTGTTTATTTATTTTTTTTATTTTTTTTTTTATTGTTTTTTTTGAGAAAGAGTCTCACTCTGTCACACTGGGTAGAGAGCCATAGTGTCATAGTGGCCTCAAACTGAATCTCTTGCATAAGCCTCCCAGGTGACCGGGACTACAGGTGTGTGCCACCATGCCTGGGTAATTTTTCTATATTTAGTAGAGATGGAGGCTTGCTTTTGCTCAGGCTGGTCTCTAACTCCTGATCTCAAGGATAGGAACCCTCCTATCTTGGCTTCTCAGAATGTAGGATTATAGGTGTCAAAAATTCCAATTTTTAACAGACATGCAGAAAATACAGGAAAGGGTTTCTGTATATTAAAGACAGGAGCCATAGTTTATTTTTCTATTTCAACTGTAATTTTTAAGCGATTGCATATAGTAGATTTGTGTGGGTACATAAATAGAATTTGGGGTACATTAGTAATTGTATTTCTAAATATCTGGCCCTATGTAACATGTAATAATTTTTAAAATTGGAGAATATGATACTAGCATTATGGGAATACAAAGATTATGAACTCATGCAGGCTAGAGAGACGTAATTGTCAATGTGGTCATTTTGAAATCAGCAGCTAATATATCATTATTTAATAGCATGTCTGGGTCCGGTTATTTGGTGTCAGAAACTGTCCCGAATGAGCTAAACGTTAGTATCTTGTGAAGTTCACTGTGCCTCGTGATACACTAGTGTGGATGAAAGTAATGCTGTGGAGTAGGCAGCCCCTGGATTTTTGCAGGGGCTCAGAAATGTTCAAATCTAGAATGAACATTGAGGTGCAGACTTCTGAAGGAATATTTTCAGCTGACATTTATGCTTCTCACAAATAGAGTTTGAAACAGCTGAAACACTTCTGAATTCAGAAGTTCATATGCTTCTGGAGCATCGAAAGCAACAGAACGAGAGTGCAGAGGATGAACAGGAACTCTCAGAGGTCTTCATGAAAACATTAAACTACACTTCTCGTTTTAGTCGTTTCAAAAACAGAGAGACCATTGCCAGTGTTCGGAGGTGAGTGCTAAAAGAAGTTTAATTAAACTGTTTGACAGAAACTGCATGGAGAATGTTGTCTGCCTTCAACCCTTACCCCAGGCTTCATCTGTGAGTTTAACATAAGTAAAATAATGTCTATTAAAAATTTTTTAATTACTTGCTTGGCACCCGTAGCACAGTGGTTACACCAAGGGTGGTGGATTCGAACCTGGCCCAGCCAGCTAAACAGCAATGACAACGGCAACAAAAAAAAGTAGCTGGGTGTTGTGGCGGGTGCCTATAGTGCCAGCTACTTGGGAGGCTGAGGCAAGAGAACTGCTTAAGCCCAAAAGTTTGAGGTTGCTGTGAGCTGTGAAACCACGGCACTCTACCGAGGGCGACATAGACTCTGTCTCAACAACAACAATGAAAAAAAATTTTTTTAATTGCTTAATGAGGCCAAAAGTTTTTTTAACTCTACTTTATATTTCAAATCTGTATCCTCCTGCAAAGTAACTATTCAAAGTGTGTGTGTATCACACAGATGCACATCCTTATTAAAAAAACACCATAAAAAAAAAAAAAGAACAGGGGATACAGTGGCTCACATCTGTGATCCTAGCACTTTGGGAGGCTGAGGCAGGAGGATCACTTGAGGCCAGGAGTTTGAGACCAGACTGAACAAAAGCAAGATCCTATCTCGACTAAACATAGAAAAATTAACTGGGCAGGGCTATGTGCTCCTGTATTTCCAGCTCTTTGGCATGCTATGGCAAGAATATTGCTTGACCCCAGGAGATTGAGTTTGTAGTAGCGCTGATGATGCCACTGTACCCTAGCCCAGGAGACAGAGCAAGACCCTATCTCAGAAAAAATCCACATAGCTGGGTGATGTGGCTCATGGGTCTAATCCTACACTCTGGGAGGGCAAGAAAGGTGGATTGCTTGAGCTCACAAGTTCAAAACCAGCCTGAGCAAGAGTGAGAACTCATCTCTAAAAAACTAGCTGGACGGGTGGCACCTGTGGCTCAAAGGAGTAGGGCACCAGCCCCATATGCCAGAGGTGGCGGGTTCGAGGCCAGCCTCAGCCAAAAACTGCAAAAATATAAAATTTAATTTAAAAAAACCTAGCTAGGCATTATGGCAAGAGCCTATAGTCCCAGCTACTAGGGAGTCTGAGGCAAGAGGCTCACTTGAGCCCAAGAGTTTGAGGTTGCTATGAGCTATGATGCCGTGGCACTCCACTGAGGGTGACAACATGAGACTCTGTCTCCAAAAAAAAAACCCCACATAGAATTATTTTGTGGAGTATTTTTTTTTTTCCTTTTTTAAAAATAAAGCAGGCTTAGGGTGGCACCTATGGCTCAAGGAGTGGGGCTCCGGCCCCATATACAGGAGATGGTGAGTTCAAACCTGGCCCTGGTCAAAAAAAGTGCATCAACAACACAGAAAAGCAGGCTTATTTAGTTTTTACTCTAAATGTCTTAGAGATCATTATATGTTAATAAATATATATCAAGAATGTTCTTCCTGGATTTTTTGTTTTTTTGAGATGGAGTCTTACTATGCCACCCTTGGTAGAGTGCTGTGGCCCCACAACTCAGAGCAACCTGAAACTCCTGGACTTAAGTGATGCTCTTGTCTCAACCTCCCAAGTAACTGAGACTACAGGCGCGTGCTACAATGCCCAGCTATTATTTTTGTTGTAATTGTCATTGTTGTTTGGCAGGCCCAAGCTGGGTTCAAACCTGCCAGCTCTGGTATATGTGGCTGATGCCTTAGCCGATGAGCTATAGGCTCCAACCTCTGGATTTTTGGTTTACCTTTTCAAATAGTCACCAGCTTTTAGCATGATTTCCTGAAGCATTGCTTCTCAGATTGGATTGGATACCCCCTCACAGGCCGGCCCCATATGCCAGAGGTGGCAGGTTCATACCCAGCCCCGGCCAAAAACTGCAAAAAAAAAAAAAGAAGAAGACCACAAGAAAAGTAGTACATCGTCCTCCAGTCTCAGTTTCACTTGTTGACAGGTAGTTTAAAACAGTTTTACATTAAAGCAAACAGATCCCAGCATATTGTGGAGTAAATAAAAAAATATATAGGATTGTTCTTGCGGCTCACAACTTTGAAGTTCCTGAAAGCCATTTGCATCTATGCTTCCCAGGTCTCCTGTGGGTACTTATTTGCTCAACGTTGGTAAAAATGTTTGAAGATTATTGTCCTAAGAAAAACCAGTTGGACAAAAGGTGTATGTACACAGATTTACTTTTTTTGTTTGTTTGTTTTTTGAGACAGTCTCAAGCTGTCTCCCTGGTAGAGTGCTATGGCCTCATAGCTCACAGCAACCTCCCACTCTTGGGCTCAAGAGATCCTCTTGCCTCAGTTTTTCTATTTTTAGTAGAGACGGGGTGTGGTTTTTGCTAAGGATGGTCTTGAACTCAAGCAATCCATCCAGCTCAGCCTCCCAGAGTTCTAGGATTACCAGACATGAGCCACGGAGCCCAGCCATGTACACAGATATTTTTGAGAGAATGATCTATGATGGTCAAAAATACAAATAGCCTAAACTTTCTTTTTCTGGAGGGGGGGAGGGACAGAGTCTCATTTTTTGCCCTTGGTAGAGTGCTGTGGTGTCATAGCCTACAGCAAACTCAAACTTTTGGGCTCAAGCAATTCTCTTGCCTCACCCTCCCTAGTAGCTGGGACTATAGGTGTCTGCCACAACTTCTGGCTTTTTTTTTTTTTTTTTTTTTTTTTTTTTTTATAAACAAATTATTGATATTTCTAAGGCTGATATCGAACCTGTGTGCTACGGCCCACCCCATGCGTTGGCCGCCCCCAGGGCTACT
>CAUYPK010099686.1:0-38498 GCA_963574355.1 Loris lydekkerianus | reverse complement strand
AAAGTCTCCATCTTTCTTTAAGGCTGCATAGTATTCCATGGTATACATGTACCACAGTTTGCTAGTCCATTCGTGGGTTGATGGGCACTTGGGCTTCTTCCATGACTTAGCAATTATGAATTGGCCTGCAATAAACATTCTGGTACAGATGTCTTTGTTATATTGTGACTTTTGGTCTTCTGGGTATAGGGCACTTCTGGAGGAAAGGGCACTCTTCTGCACTGCTGGTGGGAATGCCCACTAATACGTTCCTTCTGGAAGGATGTTTGGAGAATACTTAGAGACCTAAAAATAGACCTGCCATTCGATCCTATAATTCCTTTACTAGGTTTATACCCAGAAGTCTCCATCTTTTTTATGGGTAAATAGTAGTCCGTGGTATATCTATATCTATATCTATATCTATATCTATATCTATATCTATATCTATATCTATATCTATATCTATATCTATATCTATATCTATATCTATATCCACACATACCACAGTTTGGGAATTTCTTAGAAAAACAAACTCAGTAGTTAAAACACAAAACAAAACAAAAAACCAGAAAACGGAACCTATAGATAGTAATGGTTAGATGGTACTTTGCCAAGATGATGGTTAAAAATTTCCCATGCAAATAGTTAAGTGATGAGAATGCAGACCTGTGCTAAGCATGAATTGTGGAATTCTCTAATAAGAATATAGAATTCTCAGTGTGCAGTTTTTCTCCAAAATGTTAAGTTCTGTGACTGAGGAGGTTTCAGGGTTGTTCCTGCTCTTAGACATCGTGTCTTCTTAATCCTCACAAGGTCTCCGACAATATATTTTTTTTCTTTTTTGAGACAAAAATCTCATTATGTTGCCCTTGGTAGAGTGCCATGGCATCACAGCTCACAGCAACCTCAAACTCTTAGCAATTCTCTTGCCTCAGCCTCCCAAGTAGCTGGGACTGGAGGTACCTGCTTCTACGCTCAGCTGCTTTTAGAGACGGGTCTTGTACTTGCTCAGGCTGGTCTCGAACTCTTGAGCTCAGGCAATCCACCTGCTTTGTCCTCCCAGACCGTTAGGATTACAGGTGTGAGCCATTGTGCCTGGACTACAATATTTTTTTAGTAGATGAAAAAAATGGACCATGGAGAGGTTAACAACTGACTTTGTGAAGGTTAATCTGATTTGGTTAACCACCATGCTGGAATTAGAGTCAAGCTTATTCTTTGAGCTTCAGTTTCCTCATCTGTGAAATGGGTGTAATAATATTTAGCACACAGGGTTGCTGGGGAGAATCAAAGAAGTTAACGTGTGAGAAAGTGAGATGTTTGGTTCTCAAAGTGTGACCTCCAGGCCAGCACATCAATTGGGAACTTGACAGAAATAAAGAACCCAGCTGGGCACGGTGGCTCACGCCTGTAATCCTGGCACTCTAGGAGGCCTGTACAGGTGGATTGCTTGAGCTCAGGAGTTTGAGATCAGCCTGAGCAAGAGCTAGACTCTGTTTCTACTAAAAATAAAAATATTAGCCAGGCATTGTGGCAGGCGCCTGTGGTCCCAGCTACTTAGGAGGCTGAGGCGGGAGGAGGTCTTGAACCCTGGAGTTTGAGGTTACTGTGAACTAGGCTAAGGCCATGGCACTGTAGCCTAGGCAACAGAGTGGGACTCTGTGAAAGAAATAAAGAAGGAAGGAAAGAGGGGAAGAGAGCTCGAGAGAAAGTCCCTCCCCCAAAATTGCTGAATCAGAGCTCAGGGTGGGGTCAGGGAGGCGGCGCAGCCTCCTGGGTTTTAACAAGGCCTCTTCCTGAGTGATGTGCTCCTAAACTCGAGAACCAAGAACTACTGCGTTAGTTGTCTTTGCACTGACTTCTCTCCTGGGGACTCTTCAGAGGCACAGTCATTTTTGGCTCTGTAACTTAAGCCACAGACTGGAGGCTAAAGAGTTTGATTTTCATTTTGCTATTTCTAACTTACTTCCTCCCTCTACAGATGCTCTTTGTACCCCAGGATCCTTCACCGCACAGGGGGGGCAGAACAGAATATTGGTGAAGGATTATAAAATGATTAGGAAAAAATTTGCAGACTGAACATTTGGAATAAACATGTAACAGTCATTTGTGACTGCATCAAGAAACTTAGAGACAGTAAAACATATATTAAATCGATTTTTAAACTTTTAAATGTATTTTAGTTGTTTGAAATGTCAGAAAGAGGGGAAGATAGAAAATGTCAGTTAGCCCGTATCTCTACCATCCTGAGCTCTTCAAAGTATTTACTCATCAGTTATCTCATTTTAGAGTTGTTATAAATATTTCAGGTTGGTGAACAGGTAAAGGTTTGTCTTTGTGTACAGATGAGGGAACTGAGGCTTGCTGAGGCTGAGCAAATTTCTGAAATATACACTTCAGAAACATAATTCATGTTAACAGAGCATCACGTCTGCTCACACTCCCCTAGCCTGTGGCCTCTCTAGACCTCCCTGTGTGAACATCATGTATTTTCAGGAGCCTAAATGCTCCCTTATACTTCAAATTTGCTTTGTGCCAATTAGTTGTAAGTTTCCCAACTTTTTAGCTATTGACTTTTGGTAAGTTTCACATATGCAAGATAAGAGATGTATTCTGGGTTCTTGTATCTACTGAAATGATAAGAGGTAAGTAATAAGACATGTGGCAAAGATGTTTTGTTTTTTTGTTCATTCATTCATTCAACAAGTGTTTATCCAGGGTTCCCTCGGTTCCAGATACTGGTGGAACCTCTTTGCTTACCAAAGCAAGCAAACAGGGCCTCCCTTGGATTTGATATTCTCATTTCATCATCGCCAGCTGGTGGAGTGTAGTAATGCGTGGGTTGCTGTGAGCCGGCTCAGCCTCCGTCTCTTTTGGGGATCATCCGCGAGGAGCATCTTAGGACCAGCTTTAAAATGACTGAGCTTCAGAGAACCTCAGTCATGAATAATGGTCTGTGGTTATTTGGACAACAAACCAACATGAAGAATACTGCGCAACAGCAAAGGCTGCTAACCAAACAAGGAGTTTATCTTAGGGCTATAGGCGTTTTTATATGAGAATGGAAGACTGTGCCTGCTACCAGAGATGCAACTGGCCTGTTAGGAGAAAATGTTGATGTACCTTAGGAGGCCGCTCTATGGTAGAAGTTCTTATGAAGTGAAGATTCAGCAAACAAATATTCATTTACTCGACACTACCTTTTGAGGGTCTGTGCAAAACTGTCTAAGAGTTTGTGACCATGGCAATGAGCAAGACGTCCTTATGGAATTGGTTTTCTAGTAAGGGAATTCAGAAACAAGTCATGGGCAGAGTGCAGGGGAAGGGGACGGAGACTGTGAAAAATGAATGTGATCACAGTGGGGCACCTGACCTCATCTCTACGGATGACATTTGACCTAGAACAAGAAGGATAAGGAGGAATTGCCAGGTAAAGAGAGGGAAGAGCCAGGAGGAGGCCCAACCAAGCACAGGCGAGGTGCAGAGGAAACTGAGCAGCCGGCCACCGGAGTGGCCGCTGTGCTTGAATGCAGCAGGTTCTTGGGGCTGGTGGCAGGAGCCAGGCTGGAGAGGCAGGTAGGACCCCACCACATGGGCCTCGAAGGTTCCTAAAGGATTGCAGATTTTATCCTAAGGGTAATGGAGTTCACTGGAATGGCGGTGTTTGAAGAGTTCCCCAAATTGCTAAGTCTTTTTGCTTGAAGAGGAAAAAAAAAAAAAAAAGCTTAAAGAGATGTGAGATGGTGTTGAGGGATGAACTTGGCTGGTTTCACTTGAACAAATAAATCACCGGCTGCCACTTATCCCCAATCAGCAATAATCCCAGCATTCTCACCCCGGGTCAGTCTGGACAAAAGCTGCCCACTCTGCTCCTTTCCACATTTGTCAGCCTGTAATAGCATCCTTATCTTAGGAAATCTCTAGATTGCTCCCCAACATAAACTGTTTGCTGGGCAGTCAGGGACAGCTGTGCCTGCTAAGCTCTCAGACTGACCCAGGTGCCCTGTTTGAACTGCAGAAGGTTCCACGGAATTGAAGTGGCCCCTCAGAGACAGCGGTGTTTACTGATACAGGTTTGGGGCTGGAACTGTAATTTCCCACAACCACTTGCACTAACTAGTTCACGGGCTGAATGGCCAAGCAATGCACACAGCCAAAAAAGGATGTTGCTTCCCCACTGTGACATCAGACCAATTAAAACACCCTCCATTCATACAAGGAGTAGGATTTCTTAGATATTGGGGTGGGCGGTGTGGAAAAAAAATCCTCAAGCTACACAAGGAAAGAAAACAAAAAATACACAAAGTCTTTATTTATTTATTTATTTTTGTGCCAACACTGAATCCAAAATAGCCTGTCTAGGGGAGGAGGATGATTTTAATAGGTAAACTCCTTTGACCGTCTGCTGGGTAAGCTGTTTCTTCTGAGATGCTCTAAATATTTCAAATGAGTGGTTTGGGCTGGAAAAAAGAAATCCTCTTGACCAAAGGGGTTGAACACGTGGCCCGTGTATCTTAGTGACTCTTTTCTTTTGTTAATGGGAACTGACATTCCCTGCAATCAGATGAGACTGGGCCTAATCATATTCTCCATGACAGAAGAAATTAAGGTCTGTGGTCAAAGACGTTATAATCCTGACAGAATTTTCATGCTCTCACAAAAGCCTAAATTACTCTGTTTACCAAAATCACATGTTGGCGGATCTTTGTTTTCATGCTCTGATTTGGGGGCCTGCTAATTTCCCTTTTGTGGGGAAGGGGTGACCTGTCAGCGTCAGTACCCCATCATTTATCTTCAGATGTGCTTGAACAGATAAGTGACTCCTTGGATGAGAAAACCTCCCCTGACGCTGTATGACTTCAGGGTTTGGACTGGCCCAAGGCGGCAGCGAGAAGTGACTCATTTTGTTTTTTTCTAAGGCCCAGCGTGGTTTCTTCCTTCCCAAATGATCCGTTTGGGATCTACCCGCAGTTAAGCTGCCCAGAATTTATTCAGCCGAGTACCTGAGGTCCGGGCCTGTGCTCAAAAAATTATATTCTTCTGATCATGGATGTGGGGATAACATGGGCTGCGTTTCAATGACCACATCCAAAGAAAACGCAGACAGTGCAATGGGTGATGAGGGTGCTGTTCAAAATACTGCATGAGGGTTACAGCGGGAGCCTGGCCAAAGCGGGCGCTGATGCCAATCAGGACCGACGCCCGTGTAAACAGCAGGCGTCCTCATAGCCAGTGGTGGATTCATTCCTGCTTATAACTCATTCTTCAAAAAACCCGTGGTGCGTAGTGTAGGCCGATTTCTGTGGTGTAACTACTCCCACCACTGCTCATTTGAAGCCAAAAAGTGATTAACAATGGGTTTGCGCTTGCAAGATTTCTGCAAATTTTACAATTGGCTCTTGCAAAGTCAAGAGAAGCTAGTTCTAGTAGACCACTGTCTGAAGCTGGTGCATCCAGCTCAGTATCATCCCCCCCCTCCACACACACACATCCCCGCCACACTCATACATTTACGAGGTGCTTCTCTCCCTCCCCCAAATGGGAAGTTCCCAATGACATATAGGAATAACTCAGCTGGAAACAAAATGTCTGACGTGTCCCCAGATGAGCCGTCGGCGTGGTCAGGAGGAAGGCTGCACTCTGATTATTTTCTGCTCCCCCAATGTAGCAAAGCTGTAACCCAATCTTCATTTTCAAAATGCATTTCTCACCATATGCTTTTTTGACCTTTTTCTTTTTTAAAAAATACACTTTCATGGAGGGGAGGAAATGATTTTGTACCCTGGCCACCAGTGACGCTAGCTTGAAAGTCACCAATTTCAAAAAGCCATTTTCAGATTTGGTATGTGGGCAAAATTAAGTGGAGGCTGTAATCAGGAAAGTCTGCATAAGAGCCCATGCATTTGAGGTGATTTTCACTCTGTGGGTAATGAATTCTACAGCCTTCTAGCTGGAATAATTCCCTGCAAGGCTTCTTGGGCAGCTGTGTCCTAAAAATGGTTGATGCTTCTATTAGGTCAGTGTTTGCCATTAATCCTTGATCTCTTTTGGAAGGAAAAAAACCAATCCCCCGGAGCCCCTGAGATTTCTGATTTGAACACCTTGGTCATTTTTGAACAAGTCCAGAGTTGCTCTTTGCAAGTGAAGTCCTTACAAAGAATTCTAATAGGCATCCTGCAGGGTTGTTGTCTGTTCCTAAGTCTCTTTTCATTTGAATTGGAAAGAAATAGCAGTCAGCTGAAATACTGGCCTCTTTGGCAGTATCCTTTGCAGAGCCAAACAATACAAACGAAGTCCATCATCCCACATTACGACTAAATCATTCCAATCAAGTTGCGTGTGGCAGATAGATGGCGATTCTCACATTCTACAGCTTCTGACAAATATTGCCCTCGCCACCCATAAACATCTCTATCGGTGCCTCTCTGGGTTCGGAGAAAGTAGTTTCAGCAGGGTACCCGTGGCGAAGAAATTAAAGCCAGAGCAATACTTGTTTCATCTTTTTTCGCCTTGATTTCTTTACATATCGAAATTAGTTTCTGATTCCCACTTGGGAGAAAATAATACAGTGGCTCCTAGAGGAAAACCTGTCTTCAGTTATATTTAGCAGGGAAATGAGTCAAACTATTGAGAGGCTGCCAGCTTCATCATTATAGGATTATGCATTTTAATGGGACACAAGTTCGCAGGCCTCTGAGTTTGATAGTTGCGTCACACGCATTTTATAGTTCCAAGCATTCCGAGGCCTGGAATGTACCTCATTTTTAAAAGCCAGGTGTTGGGTGACCTCTGTTTCTTTTTTGCTTCCTTTTAATCACTTGATCCTTCTTACACGGTATCGTTGAGGATGAGGGAATCGACACCAGCAAATTCAATTCGAAGGGCACTTCTATTTTGGAAGCTTTACATGATGACTTAGCAGAGAAATAAAATTTCCTCTTCTTAGGCGCTTGCTTAGATAATTCAGGCTTGCACAGAGGAGAGCCAGGCCCTACATTTGCAATCTTCTAGAACAGCTGGGACTAGGTGAGAGCAAATAGGGGCCTGGTTTTCTTCATGGCCTTGTAAGGCCGATTTTTGGAAACTACTAGAATAGTTTCATAATTTTAGAGGGCTATTAGTGCAGGCTTCCTGGGAGTCATTTTCTTGCATTTGACCTTGTTTGCACAAGTTCCATTTTTGCCAAAATAACAAATAGGTATCCTGAAGTTTATTACCTAGCTTCCTACAGTTGTCTATCTGTGTTTCTCTTGACTGAAATCTGTAAATCTGGAGGGTCTCCTGACATGCTGAGAGGTGCTCTTATGTAAAGCTTTTGCACACATTCCCAAGAGCTTTCCTCAGGGTGGACACCAGTTTACTGGCTTGGGCATCAGAATCTCTCTGTTTTTATATAAGGATGTTCTTTGTTTTCAAAGGACATTCATTATCTGGCAAAATACTGTACTTTCAAGTTCCTAATGCTTACATATATTTGGGGGATGTCAAAAAGAGTGAAAATCAAGCCTTCATTTTAAATGCATTGCTTTATGGAGAGAAGAAAAGTACCAGAGAAGGGGGCGTGTCTATCATGACTCACATCAAATGCTGAGGTTGTTTACTTTTCTTTGGACCTGGCCAAGTAAATGTGAATCTGGTAGAATCGAATCCACCAGGCCTCTAACTAATGGTGTCCTACTTATTTTCTGTGAAGAAAAGACATTATTTATTCTAGAGTGGAAAAAACGAGATACAAACTTTCCTTCCTTCCTTCCTTCTTATGATATGAAACAGAAGATGGATGATAATTTTAGAAAACATTGCTTAAATCTCTAGGGAACAAAATGCCTCAGGAAGGTTTTAAGAGCACCGTGGCCGTGATTCACAGCAAGTGAAAATTTTCTAAGGAAATCCACGATTTAGAAATTTAAGTTGACAAAATAAATGAAAAGAAATCCTGTCTAGTAGGCCGTTGAATGGGGCCTTCTCCTGGTGCACCATATAGGTCTAGGTGAGTTATTCTAATTGTTTTTTTATTGGTATTTTCAAGCAGTCTCATCTTATATAATGTGAGACGCACCCCTGTTCAATTGGACTCTTTGAAGGCAATTGTCTTCCTCTTGGATGAGCCAGCTTTTTGGACAACATAAAGAAGGAAAAAAATTACTATGGAATCAGAGACATCTCTATGGATATAAACAGGGACTTTAGGGAAAAGGAACATATCCTTCTTACGATGTGTTCGACTCATTTTGGCAACAACGTAATGGGAGGAAAAATTTCTTCTCAATAGGGGGACCACACCTGTGGAGCATATTGCAAGTACAAGTTGGATCTATCAGGTGTAGAACACAAATGTCTTAAAGCTGTAATTGGGTAAATGAGGTGAAGGCTTTGTTAATTAGTAGGATGTAAGCACGCCAATTTGTATAAATAATCAACACATTGAATCCCATAATGGCATAAATGTATTCATGATTTATGCACAAATGACTTAATAAAAAAGAAAAAGGAAAAAAAATTTCTTCTGGACCCCAAATGCCTGCCTTGAATTATGAGTATCAATAACATTAGCGTAACTGCAGATAGAACTGTTACTTGTATGTACATGTAATTCTATTAAAAAATAAAGCTCACTAAGCTACTTGGGGATAATAGTATCTAGAGCAGTGAATCCCAAAAGCTAATTGTGTTACGTGAAAAGCACATCCTAAAACCCTTCATTTTGTTCTCTCTAATTTCATGCAGCGTTCCTTGGTCTTGCCTGTGGCCCAGGCTAACGAAGACTATTGCTCTGGCGTATTCACGAACCCTGTTTTATTAATCACTCTGTTCATGCTTCCTATCTTTCTTGACACTTCTCTATTTTCACAATGAAGTAACTCTCATCTCAGGACAAACTAAAGACATAACTCTCATCTCAGGGCAAGCTAGTCTTTTCTCAAGCGGTTGAGGTTTTTTTTTTTTTTCTTATTTCTAATCTCTCCTAACTTCCCTGCTTCCAATTCATTTTTTTCTTTTTTGAAGGTGGGAAGTCTCCTCGTTGCCCTCCATCCCCAGAAACAGTGTTCATCCTTGACAGTGACGTTCACATCTGGTCTGGGAAGTTCTTTAAACTTTCCCGACTGGATTGTTATTTTGGCATGGCTACCTATCCCTGATTATCTCGTTTATGTTTGTAAATTCACCAACCAGATTGTAGGATCTTGTGAGCAGACACTGCGGGTGGGGGTGGGGTGTTCCACGTTATACATCCTTGGCTCTATCAGTATTTGCTGTTCAATTTACAAGAAAACTATTCTGACAACATCGGGGACAAAGACAGGATGGAAGGCTGATTTAGACAATAGCCTGATAATACTTTTCTGTGCATTTTTCAGCACTTAAAAAATGCTGCATACGGTTTACTGGTACATTGAATGGTGCTGATTAAGAACAGGTATTCCATGAAGCTGTCCCCTGGAGCTCACGGCCTTCTCTGGAGAAATTATCCCTTACTCCAAACTAATCAAGTCACCAAAAATAGCAAGGGTGAAAATGTTTACTTTCCCTTTTCTGATGTTCCTTTTGATCATGGATTGCTCTATTTTAATTTGTTTTATTCCTTTGAGTTCTACTTTAACTTCACGCTGAAGAGTTTGAACTACTTTCACAGAACGTCTTAGAGACCTTAGAGATGTCTTGTGTAATCCCGTCCTTTCTCAGATGGGGAAACTGAGGCCCAGAGAACCGCATTGTAGAATCATGTGCAGGCCGGGCCAGGGCTTTCTCTACTTCGCTAACAGTTCCCTTGTCATTAGGCACCTGCATTTTCCTATTTACTGTACTTCATTTGACAAATCATTAAAAATAGATAGGACAACACTGGCTTCAAGACTAATCTTTGAGCGGCCCCATTATTTTTAGCTTCCCATGCGGAGGACTGGCTATTTATTCCTGCGCTGCGGTTCCTCTCGGTTAAGAAGGCTTTAATCACGACAGAACGCCACCTTTTACCCCGTAGTTACCGACTTGCCTGCCCGGCTTTAATAGCCTCCTATGAGAGAGGCCTTCTCAACAGCCCTTAGAAAGTCTAAATAAATTATGCCCACAGATGCCTTTTTATCTGCTGTTTTTAGCACACAATTTTCCCAAACAAAAAACCGGGCCAGAGGGCACGTTCGTCTTGGAAGGTGCTTTGAAATGCCTTGCTGTGGAATTTATTCTTTTCTCGTGCTTGGGTAAAGATGGACGCTTGTCCAGGGCTGGGGCAGTGGAACACATGGTAATGGCGCCAAAGTGAAAAAAATCCAGGCGTGCAACTCATTTCTCGGTCTGCAAGATGCTAGGTGGCCACTCTCTGCCAATTTTACTGGGCTCCTGAGAGCGCCCCCTGCTGGGAAGCTTTTATTGACTTCCCTCTCCATCCCTCCTTCTGCCCCCAGAGCCAGCAGGACCTCTCCTGCCTGAGGCTTCCTGGTTTCCTCCAAACTGCTGCCACACAGCTGTCCCACTCTCGGCATTCATTTATTTACCTGGGGTCACACTAGACTAGTCACATCTTCTTTCTCTGTTGTATGCCAGAGCCTAGCACAGTGACTGGTAAACTGTGAACGCTCACCTAGTGTCTGTTCAATGAATGAACTGCGTATATCCAGTGCAGGGTGTAGGGTTGGAATTCTGTCAATCTTTGTTAATCAATGTGTAAATAAATAACGGAATGAAGAAGGTTGGAGGTGATATGCTCCCTGCTAGCTGAGCGACCACAGGTTACCTGCTAACTCAGACTTTCTAAGCCTCATCTTGCTCATTTGTATATGTGGATAACAATATCACCTTTTCCAGAGGGTCATGGTGAGGATTATGCCACACAATTCTTAGAAACATTCTCATTTACTTGATATTATTTTTATTTTTTATTTCTGGATCAAAAAGAAGTAACTTGTCTTTCCTTTGACCTGCACATGTGGGAGACATGAACATGGATTCTGTTGGAGGGTTGTGGAAATGGTAGAGATATTTACAGCCATAATCGTAATGAATTAGCCTAAGACATGGTTCAAGAATGCCCAAGCTTCTCAGATGACTTATTAAAATCTAGTTATCACCTTCACAGTTCTCCCAATGTGCCATGCAAGTTACATATGTGATCTTATTTATTCTTCAAAACAAGTCTGTAAAAGTAGGCATTATTATTTCCCATTCTGCAGATGATGAAATGCTAGCTCGGTGGAGTAAGGGCGAGGTCTTGCATGAATAAACAGCAGAGCCAGGAGTGGATTTGGGTCTTGCCCCTGTCTCTGCAGGACTGTACAAGCAGCTACGTCTGATGTGGAAGATGCTATTACAAAAACAAATACTTTTTTTTTTTTTTAAAGTATTATTCGCTAATGTTTTTGGAAAAGTTCATTTGCAGCTAAGGCCCTCAGCGGCATAATCATGCCTCTTCACTTTTGCTTCAAAAGGGTGATAGGACTATAGGTTATTAAGTAACAGCCATTAAATAGTAATTGAATGTAAGGCGTTTGGACTTTATGCTAACTGGAGTCAGAGAGTCTGGTTTGGGATCTTGACACAGACACTGTTCTGACCCAGCGGTTTCTGAGATGTGGTTGGTTGTCCGACCCATATGTCCATGCTGGCGCAGCTGTTGCTGCCATCTAAGGTAGATCCTGCTGGGGCAGACGTGTTTGGTCTGGACCAATGCAGCATCACTTTAGCTGGCCTCTTGCATCAGAGCGCTTGTTACCTGCCAACTGGTCCAAGGCTGATGAAAGTGTCAATGATGCTGAGAATCACTCTGTAATCCAAGAGAAGGGACAAATTGAGCAGAACCTTCAGGCCGTAAAGGTCAGAATTGAAAGGACTGGGTCCAGAAACTGTTCCCTTGTCTTGGCCAGTGTGAGCATTGGGTGCATGCTGGCCTGCGGTTCTGCAAGCTGGCAGGGAGTCTTGGATAGGAACTATAATTTATGAAGAGCAAGTCCAGGATCTGTCCCATGGGGTCCACTTCGGTCTGACTGTCAGTGCTCAGAAAGGACCTGCAGTCTGATCTACAAATGGTCTGAGCTGTAGAGAGGTGTTTCTCAACTGCAGCAGTGCTAACATTTTGGGCCAAATAATTTGTTATTGTGTGTGTGTGAGGGGGTGTTCTATGCACTTAGCTATTTACCAGAATCTCTGTCCTCTATTCACTAGATGCATAATCATGCCTCAGTTGTGACAACTGAGACATTGCTAAATGTTCCCTGAAAGTGGGACAGAATTGCCCAGTGATCCACTGTGATAGGGTCATGGGGTGTGAAGTCTTGGCTGGGGCAGAGCTAGTTAGTGAAGACTTCATTTGTTGACATGTCTAGTTTTGAATGTTCAGCACCTAACCCAGAGTCTATTCCTCATGAATGGAAATATGGAAGATGTTTAGAGCCTAATACAAAACACCATGGATCTCCAGCTTTTGCCTATTGATGAAGGCCACTGTCTTCAAGTGGCTAAACCTCTGAGATAGCAGAGACATGCCCTTAGCCCCTGTCCCCTCCACCCCAACTCACACCGTGGCAGGCCTTGCAAATCCGTCAGAGCATTCTTTCCCACTGACCTTGGTGGCATCAGATCCTTTCAGTGCAGACTGCAGAGCACAGCCACGGTTCAGGGTAGGTAAGCAACACATGACCTGTTCATCACCTCTGGACTTGACCACCTAATTGATTCAAAGAGAATTACCTTGTCTTAATGTGGGGAGGGGAACTGGCAGCCTTCTGATTTCAAGATAGTTCTTTTTTAAGGAGGAGGAGGAGGCAGGAAAAACTTCGTCTTTCTCTGCTTCACCCCTTATACATAGATGGAATTGTCCAGCTGTCCTCATGTGGTAGAAGGGACAAAAGGGCTTAACGAGGCAGAGGGGGCCTAAGCTGGGTCCCTCCCACCCTTCTGAACAAATAAGAAGATTTGCTCTGTAAAATTTGGATTTAGCAAAAAGGCCACATTGAAGAATCCAGAAGGCTACATGTGGCCCCAAGGCCGCAGGTTCCCCACCCCATCCATGGAGCCAAAGTTTTCCTGGCAGAAACAGAAATGGCGTAAGAGCTATTAATTATCCTTCTCGGATTCTTAAACAGTGGAAAGCAGACAGCTTTAGGGGCTGAGGACATCCTGTGTAAGTTAGCAGAAGGCGTTATTTCTGCCACTACTCTGGATTTCCCAGTTAAATTTTGAGTTAATATACCTCTTGGTACACATAACAGTATTGCTTTAATGAACTTAAGCTTTGCTTCCACGTGGTGAATAGAGCACACATTTAAAATAAACAATAAAATCCAGTAAGTTCTATACGTGAACTCTGTCATTGCCAGCCAGAAAGGATCATTGTTAACCTTTTGTCCTATTTACCTCAGATCCTTTTCTCTTTTTAAATTAAGGAATAAGTTGTCTCCATCTATTTGTTCTGCTTTGGTTATAACAGCATTGCAATTGAGAATGGGTAGTTTGAGAGTAAAGAAATTCACTGCTCATAGCTCCAGATGGTTGAAAATCTAAGACTGAGGTGCTAGCAGGTTTGGCCTGGTGGGACCTATTCCTTATATATAGATGGAATTGTCCAGGTATCCTCATGGGGTAGAAGGGACAAAAGGGCTTAACGAGACAAAGAGGGCCTAAGCTAGGGCCCTCCCATCCTTCTATAAGGCACCAGTTTATTCCCTGTAGCAAAACCCTTACGGCTTAGTCACTTCCCAGAAGGCTCCACCACCTGATACCATCACAATGGGGATTAGATTTTGGAGACACAAGCATTCAAACCATGGTGGAGATCTTCCCATATGAAGTGAAATACTCAAGACACAGAACATTAGTCCTATTTCTCTTCCAGTCTTTCCAAAGACGACCCTTATTATGAATTTGTTGTATATCTTACTAGTGTATTTTTCACACTTTCGTCTACATGTATATGAATGTTAAAAATGTTTGTTTTTCCCTCAAATGCATTTCCTTCAAAAGGTTATGATTTTGAAACCTATCCAAGGGGATACGTATAGATCGAGTTAATTAGGAATACAAAACTTCTTTGCATTTTGTTATATAAATATGTTTTATTATCTATTCCCCTATTTATAGACATTTATGATGTTACCCATTTTTCACTTCTACAAACAACCTCGCGACGCATGATCTTGTAATTTCTCCTGGATTTTCATTAGCGTTTACGTGCCTACGTGAAATTGGGTGTTCATTTGGCATACATGTTTTATTTATTTATTTATTTTTTATTTTTTGGCTGGGCCGGGTTTGAACCCGCCATCTCTGGTATATGGGGCCAGCGCCCTACTCACTGAGCCATAGGCACCATCCCTTGGCATACATGTTTTAAACTTCATTAGATAACATGATTGTCCTTTAAAGCCGGTGGTTCTGGTTTACACTCCCACTGGCAGTATGTGAGAATTTCTACTTCCCTATTTTCTCAGATTCTAGGCTGGGCTAAATCGCTCCTTTCTCACTTGTCAATTGGGTTGCAAATATACTGGCTGGAGGTTCTGTAGTTTGGAGATCAGTTTACCCTAGAAATTGAGGGAGCTTTCCACCATGGTTGAAATACATCTTGCCTTCCAGTTTATTGCAGTATGAAGCTTTTTAAATGGTAAGCGATGAGACTAGAAGGAATCGGAATCAGATTATGGGCATTCCACTCCTCTGGTCTCTCTGGTGAACGCTTTGGCCAGAGCCTGGCAAATACCTTCTTTCACTGTTTCATTGACTTGTACTTCCCTTTGATGTCTTAATCGGAGCTGGGCTTCTCTCTCACATAATAAGGTTTTTCCTCCCTTTCCTTTCCTGCTTTATTCTCCAGTGTGAAAACTGATGCAAATACATTATTTCGTTTCCCTACAATCTCCTTATCCCTTTGAATATCTCCTTTGTGAGCTGCTTGTCTAACGGATTTGCTGATGCCTGTGCAGCCATCTTATTTCTGATATACTTAAAGAATTTAATATTATTTGTTGTGTTATCATTGGCTGTTTGTTTTCAGACACTGTTTTTAATCCCTTCTAATCTGCACTTTACATCTCACCTGCTAAAGTTTATTCTTCTGTAAGTCTCACACTGGATTGGATTTCAAGTTTTTGAAAGTTTTTTTTTTTTTTTTTTGATCTCAATAAATGTCTGAACCATGGTAGGTTTTTCATTTTTTACCCCTCTTTTTGGCCACTGTTTTTACTTTTTATGCCAATGTGACTTTTGTTCTGATCATAGATTTAATAGGTAGAATCTGTTTCTCAGGGGATTTTTAATGATAAGATACCCAGAAGGCTGTTATACACTGTTTCATTGTGGGATGAAACAGTAAGAAAACAAAATCTTCTAAGAAAGTAAATTTCTTTATGTTTTAACAAATCACTGCATTTTGTATTGTTAGTTACATGTCCTAGTTGCAGAATAGAGGGAGACATCTCCATAGTGAGTCAGTAAGTTGCAACCTTATTTTTGGTTAATCCATGAAAATTTCCCCCACCTTCTTTCTGGGAGTGCATGAATTCATAAAATTAAGAAAAAGAGAAAAGTAAAACATGAAGGCTGATTTTCTGATGAATGAGAAGATTAAAGAGTTCTTTCTTCTCTGTTGTGATTGATCCTTCCTTTTACAGAACCCACTGCATATTGTAGGGCTTTGGGGGATCTTTCCTCTTGTTTGTCCACCTAAAATGACAAATGTGTCTTCTAAATATGTTGAGATTATTTAGGAATGAGAAACAAGGATCATAGTCCAGGGTAGATGGAATGGCAAACTACAGTTGCATCTGGTGAGGGAGGAGTAAAGGGAAGTTTTTATTGGCAAAAAGGAGGACGTTTATGTAAGGTACTTACAAACAGAGTTCATTGGTTTCAAAGGCTTAGTTCCTTGTTGGAGATGTTGTTACTGGGCAAATGTTCTTTAGAGTGTATTTTATCTAAATTACTGCAATCTTGAATAGTGCCATAGAAAATATATGTATGTGTGCAAAACATTCAAGCCATGCAAGGCTGGAAATGCATGAAGGGATTTTTTGTAGAGTTTTTAGAAAATCTTGGAATAGTTCTTTCCTCAGACAAGTAAGCACAAGCCTCCTCTTCTTCATACCTTTCTGGCCATATTTTGTCCGAGTCTGACAAAAGTGATTTCACCTTGGTATTTACAATTTTCACAGTGATTTTATCTAACCTTTCTAATTATACACAAATTGGAATTTTTGCTATTATTGTACAAGGCACCAAGACTCTGTTAATTTTTTTCAATATTTTTCTCTGTTCTTCAGATTGTATAATATCTATTGATCTATATTCAAGCTCACATTCTTCTTTCATTTCCATTCTGCTGTTAAGCCCATCCAATGATTTTTTTTTGAAAAAGAATTTCAGATGTTCTCTTTTCAGTTGGGGAAATTTGATTGTAGAGATATACTATCTATTCATTCATTACTAGCATCTTTTCTTTTATGATATTGAACTACATTTTAATAGTTGCTGTAAAATCTGTTAATTCCAACATTTGGGCCACTTCGTGGTTGATCTTTATTGATTATCTTTCTCTTAACACTTGGTCAAACTTTCCTAATATCTTGAGTAGTTTTAGGTTGTATCCCAGATATTATAAATTTTATGTTGCAGATATTCTGGATTCTGTTATGCTCTTCAAAGAGTGCTGATTTTCTTCTTCTTTTTTTTTTTTTTCTTCCTTTTTTTAAGCAGGAAATTAACTCAGTTTAATGCAGACAAAAAACCTGCTTTTTTGGGTGCAGCTGAAATTTCAGTTCAGTTATTTTATCCTTAGTTGATCTGCTTTCAGTTGGCCCCAGCATTGTGGTTCAGGGTCACCAGAGATTTGTTATCCTCTGATTCTTCAACCAGAAAGATAGGCTCCCCCCGCTTGAATCAGCTAAAAACCATAAAAATGGGAAACACACTTGTGACAATATTTTTTCCCAAGTATTGATTCTTCTCTAGAGTCTGCCTGATTTTATTTACTTTCTAGAGCTTTCATGTAGTTGTTTTTGATATTTTGTGCAGAGTCTATTGTAGCTATTATCTGTAGGATGGTAAATCGGATAAGAGCATCTTCAGCTGTATTAGAAGTGGATCTCCCCAAACCCATGTTTTAAAATACAGTCTCTAGGCTCATGTGAGCCACATTTTCAACTCTAGCCCAGAACACTCTCTTGAGCTCCATGTGTATATAGCCAATGGCCTATGCATCATTTCTATTTGGAGATATAAAAGGCATCTTAAACACAATATGCCAAAAATGCATTTTTTTTTTGGTTTATCTTTGCAAAATATCATCCCCCACCTTCCTTCTCAGTGAATGGAATACAGTTCTCCTTGATGTTTAACCAGGGGTCACTATAAATACACTTTTCCTCACTAATTCTTCCTGTTCAACCCACTAGTAAATCCTATTGGCTTTTCATGCAACATATCCTTTGAATTCATCCATTTTTCTCCATTTCTAATATTACCACCTATACCACCATTATTTCTTTTCTTGACAAATGCAATACACTCTTAATACAGGTCTTCTTTTTATTCACCCATGTTCCTTTCACTCTATTTATCATACAAAGGCCAGGGTATTCTTCAAATATAAAACAGATTATGTGACTTGCTGGGTAGAAACCCTTCAGTGATTTAAATTTCTTGCTCTTACAATAAAATCTAAATTTTTACCATGATTGACATGGCCCATGCGATCTTGTACCCATCCACCTCTGCAACCTCATCTTGTTCACTCTCTTTACTGGGCTGCCGCCACACTATCCCTGTCCTGGTTCCTTGAACAGGTCCCAATCTTTCTTGCTTCTGAGATTTTGCACTTAACATACTTTTTAGTCTAGAATTCCCTTCCTGCTCCTTTTGCATTAGTGGATCCTTCTCCTGCTTACAGTCAAATATCACCTTCTTGATGTGACCTTTCTGAATCCGTCAGTAGAGTTACTTTCTATTTCATCACCTTGATCATTTGCCTCACGATGTTTGTCACATTTATAATTTTTTGCTTATGTGTTAGTTTTCCATCCTTCTGTCTTTCTTTCCATACTGAAATATGAACTTTATGAAAGCAGAATCCTTTCCTGCCTTGAGTGCTGTCCTTCCTGAGTGCCTGGCAAAGAATCCAGTAGAAGGGACTGACTAATATCTATTGAATGACTGTTATGAATGAACTGAGAGTACTGAACTATTTTCTTCTTTAATATACTAACTCCTTAATTTATCTAAACCTTTTTTTCTAATACCTTATACTCAAAGGTTCTAAAAAAGTCACTTGCATGACTATGATTTCCCTTATTTAAATTGATTCCTTGTGAGGTTTGAGCCTCATCCCATTGCTGACTAGCTGAGTGATCCTGGGTAAGTCACCCACCTTCCCAAGACTCGGTTGTTTTTTTCTTCTCTTCCATATATCAGCTTAAGAAGGGGTTCAGTTTTCTCATCTGTGCTATGAGGAAGCAAGATGAGACTTAGTGGTTTACAATTTGTTGAAGCAGTAGGCAACCTTTCCCTCTTTTATTTCGAATGAAGTGTTGTGCAGAACTTTAAACGGTTCCAAATAGAGCAAGGTGGGAGGCCTGGAGCCTTCCTCTCCCTCTCAACTTGACCTCTGAGATGCCTCTGTAGGACCTGAGTTCTTCAGAATGCAGCCTGGAAACCATGGTCCTTTTGGCTCAAGCAGCTTCTGACTATAACATGAACAATTTTTATAAGACAAACTCTAGGTAAATAAATCCCATGCTGACTACTGTGGTGAGGGGTCTAATTCATCCATCTGTATCTCATACATTAGAAAATATTTGTACTTAAAAAAATCAAGACAAGAACATATGACTCCTAACTTAGCAAACTAAATACAACTTAACCTTATTTAAATGTACCTCTGAAAAGACGTTCTGTCCAAACAGATGTTTTGTTTTGAATTTCCTGAGAGCATGATTGTGCTCCTTGTTAGTTGGGAAAGGCAGGAGTTGGGCCATCACAGCTCCGGGGCAAGGGTCTGTGTTCCTACCCACTCTCCAGAGGAGGCTGGGAGTATCGCTGCTATATGCTGTCTTGGGTATTCATTAAAAAAGGCAAGTCGGAGTAGTGGAAAAGAGCCAGCACTAGACACAAGGGTGGGCTCACACGAGAGTCAGCTGGGACTCTGGTCACTGGTAATTAGTTGCTCAAACACACTTTGTCTTCTGAACCAGCTCATCCTTGGGTACTAAATCAAGACTTCCTTTTCTCTTTATATACCTGTATTCCTGAGAGAATCTACCTTTATAAACTCATGGTAGCTTTTTAGTCTTTTAAGTGCTTCAAGAGGACTCTTAACCCTCTTCATTCTTTTGAACCATGTCCAGTAGCAAAATAAAATTGTTCTCAGCATCTATCTTGCCTCCTCTTATTTTGGGGTGAGCATAAGCTTCTTGTGGTCAAGTGGGGCATAATCAGAATGGCCTCTGCTTTTCAAGAGTGCCGAACACAATGCCAGGTACACACTGTGTGCCTTTGACATTGTTCAATCCAACCTACATAAATGTTTAAAAGGGTGTCTTTCCTCCTTATAAGAGTAATGTATATATATTTATTGTGGAAAATTTAATATCAGAAAGCATGAAAGAAATGCATTCTGAGAGTCATTTGCCTCAGATGTTTTGACAGGTTGGGTGAAATCTGTGGGGCACCCGGGAGGCCCTTTTCATGGTACCACTATAGGAACATGGCACACATTTCCGGACCACCTTGATGACTGTAAGGATATCCCATAGAAAGGGAGCCAGGCCATAGGACTGAAAATTTATAGATGACTTCACCTCTTCTTTAAAAAGAAGAATTAAGTAGATTTTGGAAATCCTGCAAATCAGTGAATATCCTATCAATCTGCAGAAAAATTTCAGTAAAATTCTGGAGAATTAAATAGCTAGTTATTGAACAAACAGAAAAAAGAAATATCATGAGTCAGGCAAAAGGAAGCTAAGCTTACCTTATATCTTTTCTCTTTTCTTTCTTTCTTTTTTTTTTTTTTATTGAGACAGAGTCTTACTTTATTGCCCTTGGTAGAGTGCTGTGGCATCACAGATCACAGCAACCTCCAACTCTTGGGCTTAGGCAATTCTCTTTCCTCAGCCTCCTGAGTAACTGGGACTACAGGTGCCCATCACAACGCCCAGCTATTTTTTTTTTTTTTGTTGTTGTTGCAATTAGGCCCGGGCTGGGTTTGAACCCACCACCCTCGGTATATAGGGCTGGCGTCCTACCCACTGAGCCACAGGCACCGCCCCCTTCTATCTTTTCTGATGGACTTCTAGATTGCTAAAGCAGGGCACACCATGCTGCAGTTAGTGAGGGTATTGATTTCACTGGTGTGCTTGACAAAGACTGTTAAGGTTATTATTATTACTTTCTGATTGGGAGGTGGTGATTAAGGTGGAGAACTAAAGGTTGACAGATTTTGAAGAATTTATTGCTGATCAAACAATTACATGCCAACTTTTGATATGTCAAACTTAACCCGGCCATCAGGTTGTCAGCCCTCAACCCAGAAGCTGGCTCTGGATAATGCTATCGTTGTCTTTCCCGACTCTAATTCTTAAAACCGTAGAAGAATCTTCAGTATAAATGTCCTTATTTTCTACATCAAATCCTGTCAGTTCTAATTCTAAAATGTTTTGACTCTGAATTCGTCAACACCACTGCCACTATCCAGGTTTGAGGCCTTGTTCTTTTCTCCCTGGAATACCAGTCTCTTTGACTTTAGGCTTGTTCTCACTCCCATAATACTTGAGGGTATTGTTTCTATAACACTGATCCAATTATATGATACCCCTGCTCCAAAACATGACTCTCACTCACCTGGTTATTGCTAGTGCTAAGTTCTGCTGACACTTCTTTCCTTTTCTTTCCTCCATTGTTAACCTGAAGATAACCACTACTCGAAGCACTGTCACCCAGAGCTTCAGCTTTGCTTTGATTTCGTTCATTTGCTCACTTATTCATTCATTCATCTGTTCATTCATTGAGTGAGTTCACTGAGCACTGAGTTAGTTGTTGGGAGGCCATGATGGTGAGACCAAGTCCTAGTTTTTAGAAAGCCTGCGGCCAGGCCCTAAATTCTCTTGCTTTGATGGTCTAGCTCAGGGATTCTCAACCTGTGGGTCTCGACCCCTTTGTAACAATAAAAATACATCCTGCATATCAGATATTTACGTTAAGATTCATAATGGTAGCAAAATTACAGTTATGAAGTAGCAGCAGAAATAATTTTATGGTTGGGTGATAAAGGGTCATGGCAGTGGGAGGCTTGAGGAAGACTGAGAACCACTGGGCTAGCTCTTTCTCCCTTTAGATGACATTCTCTCCACAAAAATATGACTCTTAATGAGGATCTTTACATATTTTTCTTCCCCAAAGTTTTTATCCCTTGAAAAAATTTTTTAACATAGCACTTCCCTGTCTTATCATCTATTATATGACCTATGACTTTCACTTGGCCATCGAATTGGAACTAGGGCTGAGCATTCTCTCTCAACTCTGAATTTTGTAGTAACATCTGTGTTGGTGAATATCTTCAAAGGGGGAAGATGGCCTAGAAGTGAAGGTGAAAGGTTGATTTTGATTCAATACACAGTGGGTTTGAGTGAGTCTCAAACTCAATGAGACTCCGTTGCAATGTTGGGGTTAATTTTATTACTCTTCTTATATGGCCAGATGGAGAAGTTTTAGCTCCATGGAGCTCTGCAGGTCTCTCCTAAGGCTTGAATGGACTCCTTTTTCTTGCTTTCATGAAGGTAATGGCAATATTAATGAAAGCAATTCAATTTTTCTGTGCCCTGGATACCATTAAAAGCATGTTTGGTGACAATGATAATATTTCGTTTGAAAGGTAGGCAAGAAGCACATTTTTAAAAAGTGCCTTTTGATTTCCTGATGTTTTGTGGTTGATATTTAGCTGTTCCACTTGGTTTCTTCCCAAGGGGAAGATTTAGACTCTCTTTCTTTGTAGAGAAAACTGTGATCTGCTGGCCAATCTGGCTTACCACTTGTTTCTGCAAATAAAGTTTTACTATGTGCTGCGTATCACAACACTGTCGTGTTCGTTTGTTTATGTATTGTTCTGACTACTTTTGCACTACAATGACAATTTGAGTATTTGCAACAGTATAGGCTGGAAAGTCTAAGATACTTACAATGAAGTCCTTTATGATCAGGTTTGCCATCCTCTGGCCTAGATCATCACCCAGAACATGCAGATAAGGGAACTAGCATGCTGGGTGTTCCCCAAGGTCTTAGAGTAAACCTCTGACCCAGTCAAGAACCAGTGGCCATACTGACCTTGTCCCCTTTTTAGTCCCTTCTATGTATTATGTTCTTTTAATTGATGGGCATTGACTCCTGCCTACATGCACAGTTCTGAATGTCTTTCAGATTGCTTCCATAGGCTGGGGGCAGGACCTTGCTTTCACTGAGTTTATCTCCTTCAGGGCATCTTCAGATGTCCTAATACAGCCTGCTAAACATCCTGTAAGTTCCATATGCTTGTTGGACTGTGAATCTACTGGGGGCACGAGGACACACACAGCCCAGTGATGATAACAGCTGCCACCTTTTAAGCAGTAGTGGACATCACGCTAGGCACGTGAGGGACATTATTTACAATTCTCACTGCCACTCTGCAGTGAGGATTTTATTGTTCACATTTTATGGATTGAGAAACGGAGGCCAAGTGATTAATTAAGGTGCTTAAAGTCACACAGATACTAAGTGGTAAACAACAAATTAGAATCCCAGTCTGTTTCACTTTGAAGGTCATGTTCTTCCCACAGTGACACCCTGCCTCTTCGTGATAGCATGATATATATGTATTCCACTTTAGAATTCTCTCAGACAACCATTCTTGTGTGTATGATCTTACTGGATTGATTCTAATCCTTATAACAACTCCTAGAATGTAAGCTTCAAGAGGGCAGAGGCTTGGTCTGACTTATTCCAAGGGATAATCTGAACATATGATACAGGGTTTGACACACATAAGTGCTGAGTAATATTTTCTTGAATGAGTGGGTCAGATTTCTATCCTGTTCTAGCCTTTCTATTCTTTTTTTCTTTCTTTTTTCTTTTGCAATTTTTGGCCAGGGCTGGGTTTGAACCTGCCACCTCTGGCGTATGGGACCGGTACCCTACTCCTTTGAGCCACAGGTGCTGCCCCTAGCCTTTCTTATAAGCCAATCATGCATAACTTTTCCTTAGCTCTTCCTCTACCACTTGAACCCTTTTTATAGCATGTGATACCTTCCTTATAATTAAGGAGCCCATGTTTCCTATTTGCTAAGAACAATTCCAGTTTGCTCCTATTGTTTTGGGACAGTTGTTAGTAAGTCCCTTAGTCACTCTCAAAAGTGTCCTGATTTAGTTGATGAATAATTGCTGAGCACAACCATTTGGAGGTCTGGTGCAGAGATGGTTCTGGCCAGGCCACCCTGGTTTGAATCCCTGATCTGGCCAGGCCACCCTGGTTTGCTGTGCCATTTGGTGAGGTAACTTAACCTTTCTGAGCCTTTGCTTCCCTTTGGCACTAAGACCTATTTCACAGTGTTGCTGGTGAGGATTAAATGAAATAATTGTGCAAAGTGCTTATGAAAATTCCTCAGTCATTATTAAGAACTCTTAGTGATAGCTCTTAGGAGTATTCGATCCTAGTAAGTTATAATAAGCCCTTTAACAAGTTACAATAAGTTTGAGGGCCTTTTATTGGAAATATCTATCCCTTAGCACTCACTAAAAGCTTCCGTCCAAAAGGCTGCCCCATTGCAACACAAACAGGTCATCAGTAAGCCTTACTTAGATCAAAATGCCTTTGAACCATGTGAATAATTTACTCTATCAGTCATCCTGAATTCTTCAGCGTCTGGTTTACTGAGTCTTCCAGAACAGAAACTCATCTTTCCAGATTCTCCTTACATTTCAAGGGAATTAGGAGGAAGGCTTGCCACTAACGGTCTGTCACTAAAACTAGTTAATATTCCCTATCCATTTCTTATTGGGATTAACCCTGAGGCAGAAAGAATGTCCCTTGTACATTTCCCCCTCTTTCTAACATTTGGTTTTAAAGGGATAGCATTCGAACAATCCAGAGTTCAGTGTTTAAACCAGACATGAAGTATCTGTGATTTAAAAGGCACCAGAAACAAACCAACCAATTTTAACTTTTTTTCTTCTTCTGCACAACATTGTTTATTAGACCAGATGATGTACTCTACTCCCAAACATTCACATGGAAAAAAAAAATTGAAGAATTGTGATTAAAATTGATTTTTTCCCTTTGGGAAGTTGGAATCAAAAATGGTTACCTGCTCATTTATGAAACAGATTTATTCTGTTGACATGGAGGCTTGTTTGAAATGTAATTGAATTTCTGTTACCTAATGGAAAGTGACAGTTAACAGTATTTATTTTCCATTTGTGTCTCAGCAGATAACGTAACACAATTTTGATTTGTAGTTAGCTTCGGAATCTGAGATTGTTCTATCTCTGTAATTGAAAAGATGGGAGTGTGATGGCCCCAATACAATCCTTTTTTGTTTTTACACAACCAGTAAAGGTAGCTTTAATACAGTAAACAGCCTCTCTTCCAAGCCGCTAATGGTTATATTCAAATGTACTTTGTACATCATGTCTTTCTTATTAGGCTCTAACACGTCTTTCTATGTTGATAATCTCCCCATTTAGACTCACTTTTTTTTTTTTTCTCTGCAACTAATTTCTGTAAATAACCTCATCTCTGTCTTCTGCCCCTCCCTTTTGTTCAAAAATAACTTCTGTCCTGGAAATAAAGTGAATATTCTCCATGAGGATGTAAGCTGTTTTTGTCTAGCTAACATTTCTTGGTGCCTCGTATAGGGCAGGTGGCAGTTTTGGGAATGAGTGACTTTTGAAGGTGGTAGCAATTCCACACAGGGGCCAGGATTTTTTTGTCAGAGGAAAGGGAGCTTTCTATTACTTGATGTTACTCTGTCTACATCTGAGTCTTGACAGCGAGGAGAGGTCTCGTGGCCCCCTGTACAAGAATATAATGACTTCTAAAGTAGACTGACAAGGGGAAAGAATGTACATTAGGACAGTTTTCTTCTTCATTTAGAGAAGCTGCAATCAGATCTTGAGCCTAGGTCACCAGGCAGTAATTCATTTGTTGTCCCTTAACTTTATTCCTTAGACCCCTTGCTTTCCCAGAAACCTCTTTGGATGGATAATTCCTGACTGCCATTTGAGAAATGCCCAGTGCACATGACAAATGGCACCAATGGAGGTTTCATGGCCATTGAACTTGATTATGGAATGCCCTGCCTGGCCCTTGACTCGCTGAGTGACCATGGGAAGTTTGCTTCATCCACCTGCTGTAAATGAGAGCCTGGGTGGCCTTCAACAGCACTTGGATGAAAGGTCTTCAGGAAAGCTACAGCATTTTGATTCGATAAAACCAGCCCTCTGCCTCAGGGCCACCTCTATCAAACATCTTGTCAAAGGGCCTTGGTTTAAGACAAGTAGCCACAATGGCCTGCAGGGCAGGGGCAGAAAAGAGAGAGGGCAGGTGCTGACCATTCATAACTGTGGCCTGAGAGGGGAGAACAGACAGTTCAGCGCATCCTCATTTCAAAGTTGCCCATCAGTCTTTGTGGGCAATGCTGCTCTCTTCCAGAAACACAGTATTCTAGCAAGGACATTACTTGGGACATTTTTTTTTTTTTTTTGGTATGTGATGTTTTGTAAACAGTTATGCAGCCATGAAATCAAACCTTTTATATAACATCCAATATCATAGCCATCAATTATTAGTCTATCATCAAACCATTTCCTTGTTCATGCTGAAAAATGAATCAAGAAGGAAGATGGATTCTCCGAGGTGGCTTGAATCTAGAGGGCAAGGGAGTCCTGGGGATGGGACGTCTGCTTTAAGATGAGCCTCTGTGGGGAGGGGGATGGAAGAGAACAGTAACTGGCAACTTCCAGTGTGTCAAACTGAAAGTTTAATTTTAGGAGCAGCTCGAACCCCACCCCACCCCCTGCCCCACATGGCAATTTGAAAAAATAGCAATTCCTTTAGTAAATGTTTATGGGGCAGCTATCATTTACTGAATTAAAAATAGAATAGAACTAAAAAGACAAGAGTGCCTTTAAAAAGCCTTCAAACATAAGAAAAAAAATTCTCACATGCACATTCCCCCCTTTTTTTGGCAATAGGTGTTGGGGTACACTTTTAACATTTACTTAAATACTGACCCTAAGAGAATAGTCCTTGATGGCCTTAGCAGCTGACTATAATCGCTCTCCTCGGAGTTGGGTATTCACTAAATAGACCCCAGGCTATTTAACAACTTGATAACTCAGTTTCTCTCTCAATAAAATTATGTCACTAATTTCATCTATCCCACAGGGCTGTTTGCAATTTGCTACAAATTTTAGGGATGAAAGGCTCTCAATCACTACTGGTGTTATTATTTACTTAACAGCTAGAGTTCAGTTCTCATCAACATGAACCTCATTAACCCTGGACTTGGATGATTTTGCCAGATAAAATCTTTTCAAATCATGGGGTCTGAAAGATCCTGTGATTCTTTTAAAGATGAAGGTTGAAAAAAATCTGTTTGTGTTAAGGTAAAATCTGAAGCTGTGTTCATTTATTCCCCATGATGGGCTTATAAATGATTATTTTGACTATTAATATGGTGTCCTTTATGCATGCTGAATTTGGTAGCAAATATACCCCTGCTTAATCAAATTAGGGATTTGTTATTTTTCTCTTCACAAGTAAAGTCCAGAAATAGGTCCTTCAATATTGGTATGGTCGCTTCAAACATCTATGAGAGACCCAAGCTTGTTTTGGATTCTTCCATCTGTAAAATATGGACTTTCATCTTCAAGATGAAAGATAGTTGCTGAATCTTCAGTCAATATTTCCATATTTCAAACAGGAAGAGGAAGGGCAAGGGACAAAAAAGGGGGTGAGTTTCAGTCTTTCATTACCTTTTTTTCCCCCTCTTCAATCAGCTTTATTTTGCTACATTGCAACCTATCTCCACCAGGCCATCCCTGTCAATGACTTCTGCTTAGTTGTCACTGGGAAGAAGTTACCTCTCCACATCTAGCTGCAGAGGAAGCTATGAAATGTCAAATCAGTTGTGTGCAGTGAACTCCAAATGAATCTAGGGCTTTATTATAAAGGAGAAGGGAGGATGAATCCACGTATTGTGTAGGTAGCTTACCTAATAGATATTTGTAGATGTTCTCTATTACGTATAAACAGAGATGGTCAATTTTAATTACAAGTTTACTGCAGATATCAACTTAATGCCAGATGCCAAAGCTCAGTATGTTTATCTAAACAGAATTGGTACCTTCCATTTATGGTTACATATGTAGGCATCTATACATGCTTATATTTATAAAGCCATGTATTTTGCTATAAGCTTATGCACTGTTTCATCACATAGGCACATATATACGCCATCATGGTTGTATCATGTAAGCTTTTAACTTAAGCAAAAAATGCTGTGGTATAGGAAAATGCCATTGCTTAAAGGAAAAAATAAAAAGAAACATAAAAGAGGTAGTCGGTGATTTCGCCCTATTTCTAGATAATGAGGTCTTATACAGAGTGGCCTTAATAAAATTCGTATGCACTTTAAAATAGCGTGCAATTTAAAATTGCACATGAACTTTGTGGCCACCCTGTATATCAAAATGTGGCAAATCAAACAACGGTATAAAAACACAAGGAAGACGCAAACAAGGAATGCCAACCGTTTCAGTGAAGGAAGCTGGGAGGAGGTAAGGGAGGGAAGGCAGGGATGCCAGAGGTTTTACCTTTATTTCAGGCTGTTCCCACCTAATCAGTCCTGATCTTTAGAAGGCCCCAAGGCATGAGACCCTCATCAGATTGGAAATGATGAATTAAGTGAAGGCTTAAATGGCAAATATGGAAATGTTTCATTTGCACATCACAAACAAGGGCCCACATGATTTTTGATGCAGACTATAATTTGAATATGCAGGATTCTCATAGTGGAGATGAACTACTGTACATTTAAAATACAATGATTTTGTATTTCTGAAAACGACGCTTTCTAGCCTGGATCTTGGCTCTAGTGACATTATTCACATCTTCATGTGAGATGAGCCTTTCCTGAAGGATAGGAAGAGCCTAGCCAGCTGATTCCCTTGGTAGCCTGGAGTCACTTACGTGTTAGGGTTGGGATGAATTAGTCTTTAGTTTATCATGCTCTGTGCTGGGAATTTGAATAGATACAAATCCACATCCATCTGATCATTTAAGTTGTATTTTGACTTATTTGGAGAAGGAAGACTAAACCGGAGCTCTCAATTTTCAGACTCCAAATAGTGAGCTCTTCAACCCCAGCAGGGCTGAGCAAGATGATTAACCATTTCAGCTCCGGGAAGAGGCTTTCTTTAGCAAATTACTGCTTTGGAACATTCTACAACCTTAGCCCATGTTGTGACTTCTGTAAGTACGTCCTTCTGCCACCATTGTTTAAGCAATAATGCTTATGCACACAATGTAGGCTTCTAACATCGTGATGTCAATATATCTTTTATTTAACTGGAAATGATGGCGTTCATGGAAAATTTTTAATAGCAAAAGTCCCATTTGTCAACTGGGTTCTGTGGTCGGCTATGGTGATCCGTGCTGACAAATGAGGAAATCAGTAACTGAATTTAAAATCAGGTCCTTAGAGAAGTTGTGTAATAAAGAGCATAAAATTTTCACTGCAGCTGTTCTTTGTGTTCGATCTGTGTATTTGGCTGTGACTTTTGGCAGTGTTTGTGCAGTGGTTTGGTATAGAATATTTTATCCCCTTCTTGGTAACGAGACCTGTGGATTTAGTCGACTCGGTTCTGTACTTCTTGTTATTGCTCAGCCCACCAGTGGCCTATTAGGCGTTGTGTTAGTGCAGCGAGAGGAGTTGTTTAGGTCCTTATCATTAAACATTTAGCACGCACATTTATTAAACACATATGTAGTGTAAATGCCGTTTCACAGAAGGGAGGCATAGGTGCTTCTGGGTGTTTACATTCTGAGGAGTAAATTTGTACAACAGACACCAGCAAAACCCCAGAGCTTGAGAGACGCCTTTCGTCTTGGACATCTATTTCTAGGTTTTGCTTTTCATGTGGAATTGAACATCCTAAAAACCATTTTGTTTTTTAATCTGGGTGTGGTGGTGGGCACTTGTAATCCCAGCTACTCAGGAGGCTGAGGTGGGAGGATCTCTTGGGCCTTGGGACTTGGGTCGAGCTGGTGCAAACACAACTCAAACAACAACAACAACAACAACAACAACAACACAACACCCTGTTTTATTGAGACTGTATGTTTTCTACTACACTTTAAGCTCAGATGGTGCCTTTTTCTTTTTCTCAGACGGTGTTCAATTCCTAAGCCAAAATCTGGTGCTTAGTAAGTGTCAGTTGTAATGAACTAAACTGTTCCTGAGTTACAATACTATAGCCAGGACAGGGTAGATTGTGCTGCAGTAACACACAGTCCCCAAATCATGGGGTGAAGACAATCCATGTAGATCAATGATAAGATGATGGCCAACATTTATGGAGTAGTTACAACATAGTAGGCACTATTTTAATGAGTTTACATGGATCAACACTTGTAATCCTCATAGCAACTAAATGAGATGTTTATTCACTATTCTCATTTTACTGATAAGGAAACTGAGGCACAGTGTGGTTAAATAACTCACCCAAGGTTACACAGTTAATAAGACTCAGAACCAGCATTAGAACCCTGGAAGTGTGGTTTCAGAGTCCGAGCCTGTCAGTGCTACACAATATTTTTGTGATCATCTCCTGTTTTTGTCTGCCTGAGCATCTATCCTCCTCTCTTTCTCTCTCCTTCCTTTTCCCTCCTTTCTTTCCTTCCCTCCCTTCCCTTTTTCCTTTCTTCCTTTTTCTCTTTCCTTTCTTCCTTTTTCTCTTTCCTTTCTTCCTTTTTCTCCTTCCTTCCTTCCTTCCTTCCTTCCTTCCTTCCTTCCTTCCTTCCTTCCTTCCTTCCTTTCTTCCTTTTTCTTCTTTCTTTCTTTCTTTCTTTCTTTCTTTCTTTCTTTCTTTCTCTTCTTTTCTTTCTTTTTTTTTTTTGTAATACCACCTGTGTTTTGCTTCTCCCTGCAACCTACTATATGGTTTAAGACTAGGCCAGTTAGAGTCTCTCTTACAGCCACTTGAATACTGATAGTAACTGGAGCTAAAATATGCCATCGTGGAGATGGCTGGAGACAAGGTCCGTTGGTTTCTGTTATCTTGATCTCTCCTTAGCTACTCTGGTCCCTGTTCTTTCTGCATCCTGACTCTCCAGTGTTTCCTTTGGTCCTATGGGGTACTACATGCTCTCTAATATTCTCTTTGTAAAACTTATTTTGGTGTATGCTAGCCAAAGATAATTTCTGTTACTTGCGATCAAAGAACCCTGATTGACCCAGAGCATTGTTGACAGGAGAGAGCTTATGTATTAGTAACCATTTTCATCTTCCTCTCTCTGGGCATGCTGGGCATTCCTCTCTATGTCCACAAGAAGCGGTTGTGGACATAAATAAAATAGACTGTTGTAGCTACTATTTTCCTGTTTACAAGTAGGATTCTAAGAATATGGTGGTTGAACAGAATAAAAATGTAAAGGAATCTTACTTCTTTTACTTTTCTCCAAGCTCATGATGAGTTCTAGGTGTTATTTTCGTGACCCTGTAGTAAAAAAAAAAAAAAAAAAAAAAAAATATTTTTGGCACACATCCTTTCCTCCAATACGCAAAATGTATGAATGGTTGAATGTCATTTGTTCATTGGCTTTTAGGGAGTGTTACACATCCCCATGATGGCTCAGGAAGGTAAATTTTTGTTTGTGTTTTGAGGTCAGCTCAAGTCTGTGAGAAGCTCATGGGCATGAAAGAGATGCCTTTTGAAGTGCTTTCTGAGAAGGATATGTATGGAAGCAACTACAGCCTACTGGTTCAAAGTGTGGGCTTGGTGGGAGAGGGATGCTGGGGATGTGGGTCTGATCCTTCCAGCGTTACCACACGGCATGCTGGGAAAGCTCCTCGGCCTCTGCCTCCCTGCCTGGTTCATACTCTCCCTGTGTAATGACTTCCTTGTACCTGGTATTTAGTGGGTGTTTAATAAATGATATTTGTTTTAGTAACACTGATTTGATGCCCACAACACTTTCTCCTAATGTGCTAGTTTCAAGTCTCTTTGATCCTCTCTATTGTGTTTTCTTTGTTGCTGTGCTTCAATGTATTTATCTTTTTTTTTTTTTTGGCCGGGGCTGGGTTTGAACCCACTACCTCCAGCATATGGGACCAGCGCCTTACTCCTTTGAGCCACAGGCACCACCCAGCATTTATCTTTTCTTAATGACACTCAAGTCCTGTGTGTTTTGTCCTCTTTTGTACCATTACCTGAATTAATTCCCAGTCTCCAATAGGGTCCTCCATACATCATACATTTGCAACTGGAAAAATATAATGTGCCAATTTGAATGGTGAGATGGGAGGATAGATACTCTTGGCTATAAGACAGACCTTCATGTGCATTCTGGCTTCTCCGTTTACCAGCTGTGTGACCCTGGGCGGTTTTCTGCAACTCGCTGAGTGATAAATAAAGCCAGCTTTGCAGAGTTGTGTAGAATAAATAAGCTAGAGTTATAAAGCCCCGGCCCAGAGGTTGGTCACAAACATCAAGCTGTTCTTGATGACAGTGTCATTTTCTGTTTGGGATGCGAATGGGATGGTGCTTTAAATGATATATCACACGTACTCATGGCTCAAGAATGTTCAAGTGGTAAAATGTACAAATGTGATGGCCACCAACCATGTTGAAGTAAAGGTTAGTTCCTGGATCTGTGAATAATTTGAGCAAATCCTTGGCTAACCTAATTGAGATAGGTAAAGAGGCTTGCTCTTAAGTGAGTTTGCCGAAAGGATTTACCATCTTGTCTCCTCAGGATCAACCTACATTCTCCAGGGATAGGGTTGCACGATAAAATATAGCTACTCACTTAATTTGAATTTCAGATAAATACTGAATAATTTTTACTGTAGTATGCCCCATGCAACATTTGGGACACACTTATATTAAAAACTTATGTGTTGTTTATTTGGCATTGTAATTCAACTAAATAGCCTATATGTATGTTTGTATGTATGTGTATAGATTTCTGTGCTTGTATATACATATCCTTACTGTATATGTGTATAGATATTTTCCATTAAACTTGGCAACCTTACTAAGGAGCCACATAGCAGTTAATCTGTTAATCTTGCTGATAAAACCAAGAGCAGGCCTTTCAGGGTAAAGCTGAGTTTTTCTCCCCAATGTCTGGTGCCCAGGATTCTAACCCAATGCTCTCTCTGATGCTTTTCCCACAAAATCAAATAGCATCCTGTTTTACCTTAATTTTGTGTTCATCTATTTTAATCCCTTTCATCAGATGAACAGTATTAGCTCATCCTATTTATATATAATCTATTTATAAGTACTGAAAAAGAGAGGGTATATTTGGCAGGAAAAACGACTCCTATTTAGCAACTGGCAAACGTCAAGAGAGGTTTTGGCTTCAAATAAACATCTCTCAAAGTTGTGATGGAGGGAAGGAGATTATTACCATCCTCTTCCTTTTTGGGTAAACTTAAAAAATGAAAACAAACACACAAAATCATCTCGTGATAAAAAAAATGAAGAGTTTGCTGTGGTCCTTCCAGAATATTCTTTGAGGCTGCCTCTAGCCCCAACTGTCAAGGCACTAACTAAACAGCTTTGTATTAATTGGAGAGGCAGCTGGGTTGAAAATGGGCAATTGATGCCCTTGATTGATCACAGCATGATCAGCTGCCTGTGAAGCTGACTCCTCAGCAGCCTTCCCAAGGGTTTGGTGGTGCCGGGGAGGCCACGGGGCCTGTGCTGTGCTGTGGCTTTACAGCTAGAGCTGCCACCCCCCACAAAAACCCTGGTAGGTGCCATCCAATGGAGAGCCATGATTAGTCTGGAAGAACTGGGAATTCCTTCTTGCTTTGTCATTACATCTTTAGGGGATTAGGAAGAAAAAATAAAAGGTAAATTTTGCTTAGTTTTTTTTTTTTTTTTTTTTTAAGGACAATGGTTATATGTATACAAAATGCCTGTGTAAGGCACCGGGCTTGGTACAGTGAGGATAACAAGCACAGGAGCCCTCATCCCCAGGCCCCAGGGCCCCCAGTGCAGGGGAGAGAGACACAGGTGTAAATACTGACACTGGGCTGCAGGGTTTCTGGCTGAATTCTCTGCACTTCTTTTTTTGTGTCTCTTTTGTGATTCCCCCCCCCCCCCCATCTATTCTCTTATTTGTCTACTATTTTTTGCTTTCTAAAAAAGACATGTTCTCCTTGATCTTTCAAATGAGAGTTCATATCACGATCATCATTATAATGGAAAAAACTCTGAGAGTTTTCCGTTACAGGTGAAAGTACATGTTTGACTCTTAAAACACTTTATGAATGAATAACCATGGGTGTGCATCCAATTTGGTCTCGTATACCACGCTTTGGAACAGGTCACTGTTGGTCTCCTAGAAGCTTTGCCTAGTTTCTTACCTTCCAAAGGAAGAGATTGAAATTTGTCTAGATGTGGTGGTTTGGCATCCATGAGTGAAAAGAGCCGTATGAATGCTGACTCTTGTATGAATGCTGACTCTTGTTAGGAATTGCCAGAGGCCAGGGATTCTCTACCTACAGAAAGCTCATTTTTCCCTTTGAAGGTGGGAGGAGGTTTTTCAGGCCTTACTAGGCTTTTCTGGTAACTCGGCAGATTTATGCTCATTCGCACTTATTCTTTACTTTGCAACCTAACTGTGCTTCTGAATTGCTTCTTATTTATTTTAGAAAAGAGAATTTGTAGCAATAGATAAGTAATATTTATTCCCAGAGAGAAACTTCCGAAGTGAAAGCTCATAAAAATTAAGCCTTCCACAAGGGAACTGTAATATACATTTTAGGGACATAATCTGTGTATTAAGGGGCACGAAATCATCATACAAGTCATATTTTCTGAGCATCAAGTACATACCAGGAAAAGCACTGTAGCTATTAAAACAACAATGATAAATAGCACTTACATAGGTTTTCTACCTGCCAAGTTTGATTTCAAAAGTTTTACATTAATTAATTCAATGCATTTATATATTTATCCATCTCTTCATTCGTACCATAAATTTAGCCTCAGCTTTGACCCAGGTCTAGGGAAATGCAGTCAGGAAGAGATGGAGAAATATGGTTTCTGTATACAAAGATGTGGACTTCAGTTCAAAAGAGAAGGCATTTGTGCCTGCAACAATCAGAAAACAATTTAAGGGTGACTTGTAATGCCAGCCTCCTGAGCAAGGGTAAGGTGCTTGGGGAATGAGATCATTTTATGACGTCTTGAGTAAGGCTGTAATCCCAGATTCAGGCCTTGAGGAGAGGCTGGGCTTTGAAGTGATAAGGAGGCCCAGGCACCTGGGGGTGGGAGGCAAGAGCAGACCTGGGAAGGAGGCAAGTGGGGAAGGTTTCCAATGCTTCTCTGGGAAGCAGCACGTAGGAGATGGTCTTGGCTATGCGCTTATTTGTAATTGACATTTTCCACAGAGCAGGGGACTGCAGTCCTGACTTTTTATCTCTCAGGGCCCTCTTTTCTCTAAAGTGACATAATCAGGCCATTCAAAGTGACTCACACCACCTCCCTCTTGCTGTGCAAGGAGGTGCTTGGGGAATGGCTGTTTGTACCTGGGGACTCTGTGTGTTCTCCTAGGGGGCGGGATAGGGCCCAGCTCCTTAGGACGCCACCTGCAGAGGGGGTGAGTCCTCCGGAGGCCTGGGCTTGGCTGCATGTGCCTGGTCATGCCAGCTTCTCTTCTTCACTCCCCTGAGTCTGCCAGGAAGCCAGGCCCCTCTCACTGGTCCTCTGTCTCTGTGCTGCCTGACATCCAAAGCGATACCCTTTTCTCTTCTGTGACCATGGGAGTCCTGGTTAGTTTCTTTCAGCTGCTAGAGCTGTTTTCTCCTCGCATTCACCTGTGCCTTCGTTCATCACGTTCTCCAGTGAATTCTCCCTCTTACACTTCCACTCTTCACTGACTTTGCACCAGATGTTTCTCCCTGACTTATTTCTTTCTTCCTGCTCCTTTTCTCTTTTAATTAATTCATTTATTCTTTGTTTCGCTGGTCTTCACCCATAGCACTCAGTCCCCTGAGTTCAGCTTCAGTGTTCAGGCCAAGAACATGGGCTTTGGACTCAGCTGGATTTGGGGTCGATGCTGCTTCTTCTGCTTCAGTAGCTGTGCACTGGGGGACGAGGTACTGAGCTCTTGGAGCCTCAGTATTCTCACACTGGAGGGCAAAACCACACACCCTTAGGGTTTCTGTGAAGATTAAATACAAGACCACAGGGTATGTGTGTGGGTCTCTGGTCTTGCCTGGCAGAGAACAAAAACCCAGAGATGGCAGCCATGGACCATTCATTGGTCAATGCCGTCCAAATTCAAGTTCAAGGAGGGCTTTTTAACGTTTATAGTTTGAGTGTATTTACATATAATGTCTGCCCATGACCTCTCGTTCACTACAGAAACCAAAATAGGAGAAATTTGGTTCTTTGGTGAAGGAAAGCCAATTCATTATGTCATATATATATATATATATATATATATATATATATATATATATATATATATATAGAGAGAGAGAGAGAGAGAGAGAGAGAGAGAGAGAGAGAGAGAGAGAAAGAGAGAGAGAAAGAGAGATATTGAGATTTAAATAGGCTGGGTTTTTTTTTTGTTTTTTTTTTTTTTTAGGCTCAGGGCTTTGTATTGGTTATAAAAAGCAAAGGAAACCTGCTTCTTAAACAATAAAGTGGTATTGAGCATACTGGGCACCTATTTCCAGGTCCTTCGTTCAGCAATTGGAGGGAATATTTTAGGAAGATTAAAGATCAGGAAACCACTTAAGGGCCACAGTGATGATCTGAGAGGCAGAAAATGCCAGATTAAGGTGACAGCAGTAGCAACAAGAAAGGAGGGGCGAGTGGGGCGCACAGGAGAGTCAGGGTGCTGTGGGGGACAGGAGAGAGGAGGCTGTGCACAGATTTTGAAATGGCTATTTCAAATTAATAAAAATGAGGACTTTGGAAAAAAGAAATCTGTGGGAAAAGAGACACTGAATTAAATTGTAGGCAGACTGTGACTTTAATGTCACCTCAAACAGATTTTCAAATCAAAAACAAATAGAATCAGAAGTAAGGAGCTGTATTTGGGAATCACTAGCATTGCATTGTGTCATTAATGGGAATGTTTTTCATTTTGTCACTTTGCCACATAGTTATTAAGTGCCTACTATGTGCCGGGCATGATTCTATTGCACTGGAGATCACCAAAGTCCTGCCCTCTAGCAGTTTGTGTTCTGGAGGGAGGCAGAGTGGGCCCTCAAGGACGTTGTGATCTTAAGTCACACTGACTTTGGGATGGCACATGCTTGGCACTTTACTTGGACTATTTATTCCTCATGACAGTTCAGGGAGCTAGCTATTGTTATCTCCATTTTAGAGATGAGGAGATGGAAGTTCAGGTAGGAAGAAGGGAAAGGCAGGGTCAGACAAATGGGAGGAAAGTCAGAAGCAGCTGGTGGTATGGTCAAGTACCCCGGGAAGTTTGGCAGAAGAAGACATGAGAAAGTGTCTCAGGATGTGGCTGGAGACATTCTACCGATGATGATCCAGTGGTCCATGTCCCCACGGAGTATAAGTGGATGCTGGATTCAGATTCCTCCCTAGATTGAGGGGTGTATAGTAAGATAGTAAGAAAAAGGACAGAGATGTTTCCTCCTTGGGAGTTAGAGGAAATAGCTAATAGACAGGACTGCATGAAGGTATTCTCCACGTGGAAAAGACTCCTGCAAACAGAAGTGTTGAGGGAAGAGTGAAGTATTGGCAAGGTTGAGAAGAAAGGTCTGGGGTGGCTGGAGAAGATGGGATTGGGAGCCAGGTGCCAGGACCAACCCTGGGTGAGAGGGCTCAGCTGTTCCCTGAGTGCAGGGATGGGCAGGAGAGGGGACAGGGACACAGGCTTGGATTTGCCAAAGTGGAGCAACATCATGGATTCTTACTTGGGCTAGCTTAAATTTGAGCAGTGAGGTCTCACATTCACATATGCAAATCTTGGTCAGCAGGAAGGATTAGGACCAAAAGAGGGAGTAATATTTGTAATAGTCTCTCCAAGGAATCCATCACATGGAGCTTCCTCTTCACCTGTTGTGTTGTTGATGTCTGCTGCTGTTTAGTTATTTATTTTAGAGTCTTAAAAAAATAAATAGCCATTTCTCCCATCCTGTTGGTGCATGTCTTGTTCTTGTAGAAAAATGCTGGTGATATTAAAAGGAAATTTGTATTTGCACTTTCGTGAGCCTTTCCCATCCTCTTCCTGTCAACTTTATTAGTGTGAAATGCCATTAATCATTACAATGTCATAAAACACATTTTACAATAATGTCATTCCCCCCAAGGTTTATTTCTACCATTCAAAGAGATATTTGTGTTGGAAATAGCTTTCGTTTTTGAGCCTTTCATCTTGAACTCCATGGTTATTCCTGGGACTCCTGCCCCTTAGTTGATAATTGGTTTTGGATGCCTGTTACAAACTTTGTCATCTCCTAAGGGAGCTCTGTAAAGGGATGCCTTAGGCCCATAAAAAGACCCTTAGTTTTTGAACAAAAATCACCATATGGCCTTTCCCTGGGACCATGTGTTCCAAAGCCTGGAAGGTGGAGAAACCCAGCTAAGGTCATAATAAGTTAGAGAGGAGCCCCTGGGGAGAGGAGTGGTCAGCTGCAGAAGGGGCTGAGGAATGAAAATATGAGTTGCTAACAAATTGAATCAACTCCCTTAGTTCAGGTCTGGGTGGGAATGGGGAAGGGTTGATGTTGAAAGAATCTAGGAGTTTCCAGGTTCCTCCCAAGGTTTAACTCCAAGGGCATCCCGGAAGGTTGCAGGGAAAGGTGTGAGCAGGCACAGTCAGGACACAAGACTGCAGGCTCAACTGTCTGTGTCTCTCCTGTGCTATGCAGTCCATGCTTACGGCTTCTAAATGGTAGGTTACACCACTGTGTTTCAACTCTATGCCTAGGCGGGTCAGGAGCAGTATTTGTCTTAGCATATAACCTTCAGTACAAGTTCCAAAGAATTTCAATTGGTGTCATATGTGTATTCCTTTTTTGAAGTGCTAAAGTTTTTTTTTTTTTTTTTCTTTTCTTGAGACAGAGTCTCATTCTGTTGCCCTGGGTAGAGTGCCATGGTATCATCATAGATCACAAGCAACCTCAAACTCCTAGGTTCAAGAGATCTTCTTGCCTCAGTTTTTCCATTTTTTTTTTTTATATTCTTTATTTATTTATTTTTTTTATTATAGATAAAAATATGCACCATAGATGTGGCCCAACCCATTACCCTCCCTCCACCCAAACCTCCCCCCTCCCTTCCCC
>CAUYPK010099681.1:0-32352 GCA_963574355.1 Loris lydekkerianus | reverse complement strand
AAAAAGTATCCAATGTACTCAGCCCTACTATGAAGCTAAATTATAGCTTTCACATGAAGGCTATAACCCAACTATAGCACAAGACTATGGGGAAAGGGCCAAGGAAGGGGAAGGGAGGGGGGAGGTTTTGATGGAGGGAGGGTAATGGTTGGGGCCACATCTACGGTGCATCTTAGAATGGGTACAGGTGATTGCACTAATGTACACAACTATAATTTAACAATAAAAATTAAAAAAAAAAAATCTGAAATAAAAAAGGGGAACTACAGATGTTGCAGATATTTAAAAGATAAGAAACATATACTATAAACAATAACAACAACAAAAACCTTTCTTTTCTAAATCTTCCCCACTAAGCCCTTTGTTTTTGTTTTTGTTTTGTTTTGTTTTGTTTTTTTGAGCCCTTTGTTTTTTCAGTGAATTCTCTGTCCTTAGTCTTTTTCTGAACTACTCATCCCCAATAACCTCCTATTATCCTAAGCTAGAGCTAGACAGTTGAAAAAAAATCTTCTGATTACATAAAGTATAGTTTTCTGACTGCAACTACAAAATACAGGAGAAAATATGGAAAAGCAAAAAGCACAAAATAAAAATCAGCCACAGTTACCGCCTTAGAATATTTTTTCCCTATCATTTCTGAACCTATTGGAAATTTTTCTACACTTCTGTTTTATAGCTCACTGTTTGTCACATAACATGAAAGTGTTTATTTCTCTGTGTCACTACGTAGTCTTCTAAAACCTGATTGTGATGAGAAAATGGCAAGTTTATTTAGTCACCTACTGACAGGCTTTTCATTTGCTTCCCGTTTTTTCTATAGTATAAACAATGCTGCGGTGAACATCTTTGCAGGCTTACATTTCTCATGATTCCTTTAGAATAAATGGTTAGCAATGTCATAAGTGCACAGAAGGAAGGGCATGCGTGTTATCAAGGCCCTTACCACATGTTCTGCAGCCAGTCCTGGGGATGGGGCAGACCCTCTCCAGCATGTGTTTACTGGGGAAGCTCAGTCTGACGTTAGGGAGTTGCTTAACCTAGGGTTTCCTCAGTTGAAAGTAGTTGATCAGCCCTTGGCCTCTGGGGAAACCTCGGTAAGTGAGAGAAAAGAAAGCGTGGGAGGTTGAAGCAGAGAGGCGAAAGGTGGCTCAGTACCTAAGCCTAGTCTGAAATAACTCTTATTGTCTATGGGACACATGCTCGGCACTTTGACAGAAGGTTATGAAAAAATAAAAATCAAAGCCCCATAGCTCTCACAGATTTGCAGACTACTGAGACTTGATGAGGAAGAACCTCACCCCTCAGCTCTGTGGAAAGAGATAAGTCCTTTGCAGATGAAGGGCACATATAGTCACTTTTTTTAAAGTATTGTTGCCTGGCTGAAATTTGAACTATTTTCTTCCACAAATTATTTACTTATTTAGTTAAGAACAAGTATAATCAAAAAAATTCTCCCTTGGATGATATATGAAAGAGTCCTTGGCTCTCTCCCCTCGGCCACCCCAGATAAACTCAGGACTTTCTATCTGCAGCCATATGCTATTAGTGGTCACAGCTTATCTTTTTCTAATTAAAAAAAGCAGGGAGTGTAGGTTTCTAATCATACATTTGCAATTGTTGAGGATGAGACATGAGATCAGGCAAGTTATATTATTGACATTTCAGAAATTGTGGAAGATCCCTGGCACACTCCAACTTTATTCTTTCTTCCTGGGCTCATGTTCAGAGACCCAAATATTCTTTGGAGACACTCAGAGTTTTTAGCAGTTCCTCTTTAAAGACATGCTATCATTCCATTCTTTGGGGACAGTGGAACAATGCCGCTTGTGTGCTCAAACCACTCCGAGCTTTAATACACTGTTTCTTTAGAAGGATTTGCTTTCCGAAGTTGAACTTTCAGAACTCAGAACACCTTATCACACTTTCACAAGCTTTCTCTCTGAAAATGGAAAGAGAAAAAGGGAGGGGGGAGCCTGTTAGGACTTGTGCCAGTTAAATCCGATCTCTCCGGGGATTTGTTTTTCTTCTGGCGTCAGATTAGATGTTCAAATCAAGCAGTGTTTGAGGGCTGGGAGGGAATGTCCATGGGATTCTTAGTGAGGCTAATCCCAAAGCAGCACATTCCAAGGGGCTAATCTGCCCAAGTTCATTGCTTACTTGAAACGTCTCTTGGGGGAAGAGCCGGGCAAGTGGCTTTTTTTCCAGTGGGCGGTCATAAGAGCATTATTAACGGGATGGCCAGCCCAGCCGCAGCAAAATGAAAGCAACAGGAGCTGCTCGGGGGACTGCCTTTGCCAGCACCCAGAGTCAATGGGCAGGTAAAATGATTTCAGCTAACTTTTCTCTTGTTTAACTTCTCGATGTTGGATCTGGGGACCTAGAGGAAGACCAAAGCCCAAGACCCAGAGAGGTGTTAAGGGAAGGGGCAAAATGAATATAGGCATTCAGTACCTTTGGCTCTTTGGTGTCTTGTTCTGATGAAGGCGGGGGAGACATCTGAACAGCAGAGTGTGGCGATGAGAAGTATGGTGAAATTTTCCTCCTAATTTGTTCCTGTAAACTTAGCGGGCTCTATTTTCCTAAGGTTGTGATTCTGAGTATAGTTTGTTGTCCTTCTGTTAAGGTGAATTGCACTAGCTCTTCCCGAGGCTTTGTGGAGACAAGCTTAATACCCATCTGGGTACATACTCGTAAACCACCACTACCTAGAGAAGTTAGTTCATGATTGTGTCGCTGGTGGGGACTGCCTAGGAAAAAGATCCAAAGTCGTTTGGAGACTTTGGTAGCAGAGTTGAAAAGGAGTTGAAACCTGCTTAAATGAAGTGACATATATATTTTTTTCGTTTTAAAGCATTATTTGCAGATTTTCTATCATTCTGATGCTTTATTGACTGTATGTTTAACTTTCAAAATTAGTAGTTGCTGTATTCTCCGGGGTAATCATTATACTTTGCTCAATGCGAATGTCCTCATTTTTGTTTTGAATATGATGTCTTTTAATGATTAGCCTTTGAAAACACTTTTCCTCTTATACATCACACATGACTGATGATGCAGAAAGAGGGAGAACAGCCCTTCCCAAACTCGGTCATGGTTGTGTGACCATTCTACCTTCAGAAAAGAATGTACAAAAGTGCTTTTCCAAGGGACTCCAGAAGCCATCCTTTCTAAAAGCACTTGAGACTTCATAAGCATATTTTAAAAGAAAAAAATGTAAGACACAAATATCTGTTGAAGTTTTGTATTAGAAGGAAATTAAAGGGTCAGCTAGAAACACGGCATGTTAAAACTATTGCATGCTTTCTAATAATGAGGGTAACCCTTCTGGGTTAATTTAGTTCCATGTTGAAACAAAGTATGATGCTTCCGTCAGAGTAGTTCAAGGCTTTTTGAACAAAAGAAAAGGAAATTGGTCTAGGAAACAAGTTAAACCATGATTATGCATCAAATATGCCCTCTCTAAGAAAATAATTTTTAAAAACTATTATCTGTTCACATAGATGAAAGATCTCAATAAAAGCATACCAAAACAAAAGCCACAGTACAGCATAGTAAATTATGGACGATGTTTTGTAGAATTCCCAATTCACGTGTTTTGCATGCATCCTTTCTATTGTATATTACACTGTCTCCTCCCAAAAGAATCCCGTTTCATTATAACTGAGGGAAAGATTTTTTTAAATGTTATGTTTTTTTTTTTTGTTTCCCTTCCAATTTTCTGTGCCATCACGAAGGAAGTGGTTAATCTGCTAATAATAAGAAATATGAATTGGGTCCTCATTGTTTTCTCTGACCATGAGGTAGCTTTTCCCCTTCGAGAAGATAATTAAGTGGCTAAACTGTACACAAATCAAATTATTTTATATTTAAAGACTAAAAAACAAGCTGGCAATCCATATGTACTAATTCTAACCACACACCATCAGACTAAAACTTCCAGGGCCTTCCAAGTTGACTCCAGAATTCCTGAGCAAGATAAATAAGAAAGGTGTCCTTGAAAAGTTCAATTCATTTGTCATGGCTTCCCATGCCTCCTAAACTTAGGATTCTTTTGGTGATTTCATTTCTTTGCTATAGTCATTACAAAGGTTTACTTCTTGCTCCTGTTCTAATATCTGACTAATGTCCCACCTTCACTTTTGACCCCAGAGAGAGAGGAAGAACAGGATGGTGGAAAGTTCATTAAAGTAGACTAGAGGCCTGAGGTGGGGGGGGGGGGAAGATGAGGAGAAAGACACAAGTATGAACTAGATCTAAGACAAGTCCACATCTGTCCAAAGGCCAAGGTGTTCCCGGGCATGCTCAGATGGCCTTGTCCACTTCAAGGGTATTTAACATCAATAATATCTAATGTGGAGAGGCAGTTTAGCAGAGTGGGTAAGAGGGCATTCTCTGGAGTCAGACTGCTCAACATCAGACCTCAACTTTAAACCTCAACTTACTGCGTCTCTCTGCCTCTATTTCCATGTTGTTAAAATGGATAAAATAACAGTCCCTCTCTCACAGAGTTCTGAGGATAATTTGTGGAGGAAACACACACGCCACAATTCCAAGCCCACTGCGAGCCCCGCTAAGTGTTAGCCATTACTATCACCCACGGAGCTCCTGCAATGGGCCAGGCAATTTACTTGACTCATCTGGTCTGATGATCACAAAAACCCTTCCAACCATCTGTGATTATCCACAAGTTATACAAGAGATTCAGAGGGATTAAATAACTTTTATATATTCCTTGTTAGTGACCAGCCAGGCACCTATCCTTTCCAACGCCAAGGAAGATCAATTTAGGTCTGCTACAGCAATTTCATAGTATACTTATTTGAATCTTCATCTGAACTTTTAGTACCAAATCCACCTAGGAAGGGTCCCTCTTCTTGGAGTAAAAGTATGGTACCCCCAACAGTGTATTACTGTTATGCCCATTTTATAGATGAGGAAAACTGAGGATTCGAGAAAGCAGGTGACTTTCTCCATGTCTCAGAGTCCCACTCACACCACTTTTCTAACTGTAAACGCCATACTCTATCCATGATATAGTTTTTCCCACTCTCTCTTGGCAGTATTGGTCAGCATTCCTTAAAATCCCCAAATACTCCCTCAAAAGATCCTTCTGAATACTGGCCAAAGTGGGGCCCAGAAAGAAAGGTACATTCTCCCTTTTTTGCTCCCCAAGGTGTAGGAAAAGTTGGTTTCAGATATCCAGTGAGGGACATTTTACCGTCTCTCTGCCAAGAGATATTATCAATGTGAGTGAGTATTCAGTGACCAGAGAAAATCACAGCCTATGAATAGTTTAGCTTACAGGATTTTTACAAAGATAATGATTGGTTATCTCTGCTGCTAAGCTTTTGCAAAGAAATAACCACTACTTTTTAATGTATATTTGTGAAGAAAAGTCCCTGAGAAGAGACATTGGGACTTTTTCAGGTTTAGCTAACAAACAAAACTGCGAATGTTACCTTTGCGGTATGAGGCTACAGAGGCCAACCTGCACCGGAGGGTCTCTGACAGGGTAGGTGATCCTATACTTGGGATCAATGCATGAGTACCCAGACATTATGGAACCTAGTTGTGACCACAGGGGTCACAGTATGAAACAGGATGCCCCTCAATCACCCCTCATGTTGCTACTTGTAAACGTGCATTGTCATGAGTGTTAGACACCTCCTACCTTTAGCACCACACCCTTGCATAGACAGCCCTGTAAGAGGGGAGGGAAGTACGATACTGAAAGGTTGAGAGCCAGAATTCAGCACAGCTTTTGCAGATAAGTGAGTCACTGGCAACGCCAAGACCAATTATGGCCGATGAATAGGTGCTAGTGACAGTCACCACCCATCTTTGAGACAGGCCAAGGAAGTGGTTCAGCTGGGCTTTAACCGTCGTATATCTACGTATTTTGAGAGTAGGAGTTTAGTGTTGATGCTGGGTTAGAGAGAGGATGCCACAGAGAAATAACATTACAGGCTGCTCTAGCAACTTCCATCTGCAATGTTCAGAGAAGGAATCTTGAGCAGTTTATTGGATTTCATGGGAGACTCACCCACTACTTCAGGGGTTGTGAAGAAGGGGATGAGGGACGCAGAATGGACATTGCTTTGGAACAAAGATGGTACAGTTTGGTGGAACATCCTTTGTCCATGAGAACCTAGTCTCGGTGGCAGCACTTCTGGGAGTTTAGTCCTCACAGTGTCCATTCTAAGAAGCTGCCTTTGCAGTGCTTAAAGAAATAAGGAATACAAAAAAAAAAAAAACCCACTATCCTACTACCTAAAAACAATAACTATGAAATTGTGGACTATAAAAAAGACATTTATCTTCCTTAGGTTTCCATTTCCAATTTTTTGCCTGGGTACTTTAAGCACTGCTAATTTGGATTTTAGAAAAACCATGGTGATAGATTAGGGCTTTTGAGTTATGTAATTCTCTTGCTGTTTTTCTTTCTTTTCTACAAGGAAAATCTAATAGAGGTGTCAGCTGAAAAAAACCTTATGCTTACCTAGATGTATTTCTTCCCACTAATCACTATTTGCTTTCTATAAGTTTACAAATGTACGGTTCTATCTCTACAAATTTATTTTCTCTACAAATAGTATTGTCTTTCTGACCTATAAAAATCATTATGAATTTCTGTGTGATTCCATCAGTAACATTATTTTTATTATGGCCATTTCCTTTAACTCTCAATTAACAATGTTAAATAACTTAACCAGCAGATTCAGGGAGTAATTGATTTTGTTATATGCAGTGTTTACGGGTGAAATAATCACAATTTCAATTTAGTTTATGAACACTAGTGTGTAGTTCATTATGTGATGATGAAATTTTGCTTTTTAGTTAAAAATATTTAGAAGTTATATTCACCTTTCCTCTTTTATTTATTTATTTTTTTCAGGCTCAGAAATCCTGGATAGAAAGAGCATTTTATAAAAGAGAATGCGTTCACATCATACCCAGCACCAAAGACCCCCATAGGTAATCTTACATCTCTAATGCCTTGCGAACATGAAGCAGTAATTACAGGAATAAACTGCAAGAGTAATTCCCATGTTGAGGGAAACCCTGTCAAATTAAAGATCTCTTTTTTAATTGTTACTGGACATCTTTGATGCAATCTTATATATACACAGTATATAATATGCCATGCTTACAGTTAATTCTTAGTCTAAGAGCCTTTACAGAATAACATATATACCATTGCAGGAGGAATTAATTATTGTATGTAACAGTGGGTTATACATTTTTTGTTATGGTTACTGATTTTCTCTTCTAAGCATTTCATCCAAATGCTTCATTTGCACCAGCATGCTCTGCTACAGGTAAAAAGCATTTTAAGTGAAAGACTTCTAGCAGATAACTAACTAGACTGCAGATCTTCGATGTCCATTTAAGTACATTTTTAGTATTCTTTTACCTTATTGAAGATCAAGAAGACCTAAGGAGGGAAGGATTGATGATGAAGTAGCATATGTGTATCTGGAAATAGCTTTATGAACAATTTAATAAACAAGTTTAAAAATATGTACTATGGGGTCTTAGAGACAATCTGTGTAACTTGGGCAATTGTTAGTGTTTACTAACAGTAATTATATATTATAATTGTTATTGCTAATTGTCATAATAGTGGTAGTGGTAATGTATAAAGGACATTTTCATGATAGAGGGAACGAAGTTTGACTTTTCAAAAATCTCATCAATTTTTTTTCACTGTTTCTTCAAGAACACTTAAGCCCGCAGATTTTTATTCTCAGAATTGGATATTTGACAGCAAATGTCAATTGGGAAGAGACGAGTTCGGCTGTGACTCACATATAAGTGAGATTCCTCATTTAAATGTACATGTTCAAGTTCTTCCCTTGAAGCTCTTTAGTGTCCTTCATGTGAAATTTGACGGACAGGAGGAGGGGAATGTAGCAAAATCTAGAGAACTTTTGTTTACAGGTGTCCATTCTTGAACAACATGGCAGGTGCAAAAGCGGTTGGATAGAGAAGGGGAGGAAGCATGTTACAGCTTAGGTAGCTAAAGGAAAACAGGGAGAGAGGGGAAAAGGAAGGATACGTATGTAACAGAAAGCCTGTTTACCATTTCTACGTGATGGAATTCTACCTAAGAATTGACTGAAATAGGTCAGTACAGATTATAGGTTTCTCCAGCAGGTTGTCTTCAATTTCACTTGTGGCTAATACCGGGAGTTCACTCGGACCTCTTCTGTTCCAGGTGCTGCTGTGGGCGTCTGATAGGCCAGCATGTTGGTCTCACTCCCAGCATCTCTGTGCTTCAGAATGAGAAAAATGAAAGTCGCCTATCCCGAAATGACATCCAGTCTGAGAAGTGGTCCATCAGCAAACATACCCAACTCAGCCCAACAGATGCTTTTGGGACCATTGAGTTCCAAGGAGGTGGCCATTCCAACAAAGCCATGGTAATCAGAATGCCATTTCATCATTTCCAGATGCTCTGGCAAGTCCTGCATAGGAGTGGTAAAGAGCCCAGGATTAGGTCTTTGGGCCTAATCTCAAATCTGCCCCTTTCTGATGTGGGGCGACCTACTCTAAGTTCTTTGCCCTTGAGTGTCTCAACCATTCCTCTATAAAATGGAGGAAAGAAAACCTTACTCCTGGGATTTCTTAAATAATTAGTATGATATTAGATAGATGACTATTATTAATTATAAAAGAAATAGCTTTGTATAGTTATCCATTGTTTATTTTGATATTTTCTTTTCTTTTTCTTTTTAATTTTTTTAAATTTTATTTTGATATTTTTTGAACCTTGGTCATTACAAAATACTTTCCTAACTCCCTTTCCCCACTTTGGTAAAAATTATGTTACCTTTAAGTTTCTGTGTTTGTTCTATTGGTATTATTTCTCTCATTTCAAGGTGGAAATTACCATCCCTGCCTGTCCTTCTGTGTTCTAAGAGACATCTTGTTATCCAAATTGAGTGCTTTTCCTCCAAGCTGCTGTGTTCATTAATATTCTCAGTGGCAGGGTTCCATATGAAAAGCATTTGGGGAGAAAAGGAGGGATTTTAAGAAATACACAAGTTTTACTTCTAATCATTGTCACTTCTAAATTTCAGCTTTCATCATGGACTTCTTCCTATTTGGCTGACAGATTTTGCCAAGAGAAAAGTATAGCATGTGTTTTGGAAATTCTGGAAATGCTCATCCAACAAGTTTGCTTCTAATTATTAAAAGGCTGAGAGAAATAGCTAAGGGTGGAACAGTAGGAGGTGGCTGGTCTGACCTATGCCATGGAGTTTTCTGAGCCAGAAGAGGACACTTTGCTTAGCACAGTGTCCAAGGGGAGTCATCTCATGCTAGTGGCAGCCTTAAAGTGCACAATAAAGCCACTTCCCTCCTCTTTTCTTACTTCTCCCCTGCCTTGCTCTCTCCTCTTCTCCCTGCACTGCAGTAATTCCTTCACCAAGAATGGCTGATGAAATTATTCTCATAGTTCTTTTCTAAGTAAATTAATTTTGAGATATACATGTATTATATTAAAACCAATTTTGAGCTGTATTTAGAAAAGAAAAAGATGCTATTTGCACCCTCAGCAAGGTTTATAAAAACAACAAAGGGGTTAGTTAATTGTGGCCTATATAGAACCAAAGGAAATGGAGATCTATCACCTTCCTCTCCCACTGAAGGGCTCCATTTGCCCACACAAGATCATTAAGTGTCCCCAGCTTGTATGGTCACTGTTCACAGGATGAGCCTAAAGCACATACAGTTAGATTCTCTGGAACTGTGCATTAAAAGTCATACACATTCTCCCTACAAGAAAAGCGTTGCCTCTGAGGAAGGGGCTTCCCAGCAATAATCAGTGGGTAGAGTAGCACACCAGTGTCACTACAGGATCATAAATGGTGCCTGCAAGAACCTGTCAAAAGCCCAGTAGGCATATGATAATTATCTGGTCCTCATTTCTGTCAGTATCATATATGGAGTATGAATAAGTAAGAATATCCCTCCAAAGTCATCACCTTACCAAGAGTCTAATTACCATGACGCTGCCATTGTCCTAATGTGCATTGATCTGTCTTTTAGGGACTGATTTCAGCTAATTTATAGATCGCAAGAGAAAAGCAATCTATATTTTCATCGAATGATAGTTTTAATAGAAAAATTAATCTCAAGTTCTTGAAATTCACAAAACCTAGAACTTAACCACAAATAACTTCTGCTAGCTTTAACAAGTCCAGACTATTCTCTAAAGATAAATTTGTACACTATTAAAAACATCCTTTTTAAATGAAATATTAGTTTAGTAGTGAAGAGTGTTGATTCTGGATTTGGATCGCCCGAGTATTACTCAGAGCCATCATTTAAATGCCGTGACATTGACAAAGTCACTTAAATTTTCTTAGGCTCAGGAATTTATCCTGTTCTATAGATTGTCGATACTCCTATCATAAAACATTAAATGAGATGACCTATGTAAATGGTATGGCACAGTCCTGGTCACATAATAGATGTAAAATTAATGTAGCTGCTATTATATTACTATCTTCTTTAGTTCTGATTGTGAAAAAAATTGCAAAAACATTTTGACTAATACTTTGGAGGACACTCACTTGGATGTGTATGTCTTGGTATATTATTTTGTATTAGAAAGTCCAATTATGCTTTTTTCCAGTTAATACTTCTAAATAATTCCAGAAGCTCTGACCCATTAGCCTACTGGCTGACCATGGACAGTCACCACATTTTATTTATAGCCTAGCTGTGTCACATATTAGCCATGTGACTCTGTCAAATTTACTTAGTTTCCCATTGCCTCAGTTTCTCCACTAGTAAAATGGGCATAGTACTTTCTACATCATAGAACTGTCTCAAGGACTATACGAGTCCATGTATGTCACGTGCTTAGAACAGTAGTAAAGCTAATTAAGGGTATGCTATTGTTATTATTTCTATAAAGAATTACTATAGCTAAGAGAGAAGCTTTGTGATCGATTAAAATGGAATGCATAATCTTGAAGCCAGACAGGACTGGTCCTAACCCTCACTTGCTCAATGTCTAACTAATAAGTTTTGGTTAAACCATTTAACTTAATTATGCCTAAAGTTCTTTTATCTATAAAGCAGGCATAATTGCCTTACTTGATGTTTATGAAGATTAGAGAGGAAAGAAAAAGCAACTGGTATGCAGCTAGTGATCAAGCCATTTATGAAAATAATAACTACTTAAAACAACAACAGAGGGTGTGTAGTAGTAGGGTTTTTTTGTTGTTTTTTTACTTTTTTTTTTTTTTTTTTACTTCCAGTTCAAAGAGATGTGAGAATATTTCCATAGGAGTACCAGGGTGCTCAAGTCAGCAAGCTACTGCTCTGGAGGTTTTTTTGCTTTTTTTTTTTTTTTTTTTTTTTTTTTTTGCAGTTTTTGGCCGGGGCTGGATTTAAACCCTCCACCTTCAGTATATGGGGCTGGCGCCCTACTCCTTTGAGCCACAGACGCCGCTCTACTGCTCTGTTTTATTGAACAATGGCGTTGATGACAGTCACTCGCAGAAGGATGGTGCCGTGAACACCAGCCCATCATTGATGGAGACATATGGTCTGTGAATTACCGCATGACCTACTTTGACTTCCACATTCAGTCAACTTCTCTATTATTCCACCAAAACAGAAAGAGAGATACTGTTACCTGTGTATGCCTCAGAAATTAAACAGCTGCTGTGGCTGTGTTGTTATGATGGACAAAGCCAGGATTCCTTCTCCTTATATAATTTTTCTCTATATGAGCATATTTCTCCCTCCTGAAAATTTCTTCTAGATTTGAGAAACACTAAGAATCCTGTAGACTGAAACTCCAAATGAGTTTATTAGAATGTGTGTCCTTCAATGTGTTAATCCAAATACTTTTGAATTGCTTTCAGAATCTGTGGCAAATTGACAATGACAATTATTATAATAATGGCAACTAAAATTCATTCAGTGTCTGTTATGTCCCTGGCACTGTGCCAAGGACTTATCTATATTATCTCATTTTATATTTATGACAGTAGTAGTGGTATTCCTACATGGAAGAGGAATGCACTAAGGCCCAGAGAAGTTAAATAATTTATACCATGTCACACAGCAAATATATACTATATTTATATTATGCCATTTCACAATGGAAGGAAAGACTCCAAAAAGTAGATAGATTTTTCACTCTGCTCCAAAGGGGGGGACACATGTGGACACTGAACTTTGACAGCCATCCTCAGGTCCCACAAGACTGCGTGGAACCCAGAGCTGTTTGCGGGTGATCAGGTTAGGCAAAGTCAACTACAAACTTTGTGGAGCCCAGTGCAAAATGAGAATGCAGGGTCCCAGCAGGGACAGGGGAAACCAAGTCCCCCTTTCTATGGCTGGCAGCCCCAACTCTCAGGGAATGAGTGGCCCTCCTCCCACCAGGGTAAAATCTCCACACTAAGGTGCTTGGTATCTGAGAGGGGATGAACTTCCTGCCAAGTGACTCATGAACAGGCCACGCACTGCCACTTCAAGGCACAGAAGTTGCTTCCTTCTCATCTTAAAATGCTGTAGACGATACCCCTGACCCTGATCAGCAAGGACACAGGGCCAGGAACCACATGTGAGTGGAGGCTCTAGACCCCCTTACATGTGCTACTCTATCCCATCAGACTTCATTTACCAAGTTCAAGGATAAAAGTATCAAAAATTTTAAGACCACAAGTGCACAGCAATGAATCTCAAATGCTGCCCTTCTGAGCAGTGTGCCTACACAGATCACATGCCCACAAAGCTACAACAGGGCTGCCCCAGATGGTCTCAGAGCAGATAATAGGAGGGGAAATCTTTATTTCTCAGTCTAAGCAGCCAAATGGAACCAGTTTTTCTTTTATTAGAACCAAATATCAAACAAGTGGAAGTTCCAGCTATTTATCCACAAACAAATGAGCACTTTGTCCACTCTGAAAACTTGCCCTTGAATTATTCTGTCTCTTTTGTCTAGACAAAGGGGTGGAGCTGTCCAAAGGTCAGCTGTCTCATTTTATCAGGCAGGATATCCTTCTGCGCCAAGCTGTGCCTTCTTTACCTCTCATCCGCTCAAACAAACAAGCATGAAGTTGGGATGAAAGAAAATCAGCAACTAATCTGTTAAAGAGTTCCAGCCTTTACTCGTGGAAGGGATGGTTAGTTATTCACCAAGATTTGTCAGATGGGCCAAACTTTTTTCTTTAATTTCAGATTAATATGAGGGTGCAAATGATTAGGTCATTTGTTTGTGTTTGTTAGATAGAGTTCAAGTTGTAGCTGAGCCCTTCACCCCTACGTTGTGCCCATTAGGTGACAGCTTACCAGTGCACCTCCCTCTTCTCCTCTCCTCTTTTCTTCTCCCCCTCAATTGAATTTAATTGTGTTTTTTCTGGGGTGGTGCTCGTGGCTCAATGGGTAAGGTACCAGCCCCATATACAGAGGGTGGTAGGTTCGAACTGCACCCTTTTGTTAGCCAAACTGCAACAAAAAAATAACTGGGCGTTGTGGGGGCACCTATAGTCCCAGCTACTCGGGAGGCTGAGGCAAGAGAATCACTTAAACCCGAGAGTTGGAGGTTGCTGTGAGCTGTGATTCTACAGCACTCTACCGAGGGTGACACAGTGAAACTGTCTCGAAAAAAAAAATTTTTTTAAGAAAGAAAAGAAAAGAAATAACTGCATTTTTCTCTCATGTAGGCATATAGCTGTTTATCTATTGGTTTTATATTAGTATTACATACATTGGATACTTGCCTTTCCATTCTTGTGATACTTTGCCAATAAGAATGTTCTTCAACTCCATCCAGGTTCATACAAAAGATGTAAAGTCTCTAGAGGTGTATGTATTCTGTGTATGTGTGTGTAATAAACCACAGTTTATTAAGCCATTCATGAGTTGATGGACACTTGGGTTGATTCCATATCTTAGCAACTGTGAATTGGGCTGTGAGGAACATTCTAGAGCAAATGTCCTTACGGCAAAATAATTTTTTTGCTTCTGGGTAGATACCTAGTAGGAGTTGTGGGATCAAATGGAAGGTTTACTTTTAGCTCTTTGAGTGAGGATTCTCCATGCTTCTTTCCACATGGTCTGTATTAGTTTGCAATCCCACCAGCAGTGTAAGAGTGTTCCCTTCTCCCCACTTCCATGGCAGCATCTGCAGATCGGGACTTTGTGATGCGGGCTCTTCTCATTGGGGTTAGGAGCTATCTCAAGGCAGTTTTGATTTGCATTTCTCTGATGTTTAGCGATGATGAGCATTTTTTCATGTGTTTATTGGCTATTCATTTGTCTTCCTCATGTCTTTTCATGTCTCTTTTCTCGTGATAGATGGTATTGTTTGCTCTTTCTTTGTTGATTAGTTTGAGTGCTCTGTACATTGTAGTTATCAGCCTTTAGGCAGGCCAACCTTAATATGCCTTTGGTCCCCTGCTTCTGAGAAGAATTTTTGGAAGTTTATATGATTTTTAAGAAAGTGGCCAAAAAACTCTAGAGGCAAATTGACTCCTATTAATTTTTTTTAAATAAGGTGCAACATTAATTGCTTTTCTTCAAAGCAACCTATGTAAAAGCCCTTGTGTCTTCAAAATGCCAGTGTGATCTGGACACAACACGGGGTCACCTGCAGCAGTTTTGGTAGAAAAAAGAAATCATAATCATTATTAAAATGTCATCAGCCACATGCGAGCCCTATCTTTGCTCAGGAACACTACGTATCTGTTTGACCACGTGGTACAGAATGTGTCACAGAACTTTAGTCACAAAAGGCGCTTGAGGGATCAGATGCAGAGGTTCTTAACTTGGAAACCTTTGTGCTAAGCACACAAACGTCCATGTCTAAGACTCATTTTTTGAGTGTCTCATTAATTAGTCTGGGATAGAGCCTGAGAATCCAGAGTTTCTAGAAAGGTATCCAGATTATTGTTCATTTTTGCACAGCCAGGTATAAAAATCCCTGATTAATCCCAGTCCCTCTACCTATTGTATACATCAATAGTGAAGTTAAATTATTTTCCCTGAGTTGCACAATTATTTATCAAAATGGTTCTTGAACCCCATCCCCTCAGGACTCCTTCTTAGCTCTCTTTCTTCTCTACCGTGTCTGCCTGGTCTAGACTATAGTAGGTGTTTTATTGGGGAATATAGGTGTAGGAAACTGAAAGGAACATCATTACTATTACAATTCTAGCTCTTTTGTTGGGACTTTGAAAACTTTACAGTAGAATTATTAAATCACTATTGTTTGGTGAGGTTAAACTGTAAAGTAGTAAGCAGGAAGAGGCCTTTGTAAACGTCCATCTTAAGCTAATAGAATCGTTTTCTGAGCCCTTCCTAGTACTTTGTGGTATTTGGTCCTCAATTCCCAGACTTGACAAGCCTAGAGAAAGAGCAATGAAGCCAGTACTTGATAAGGAAAAACTGTGACGCAGGAAAAAGACATTCAAAGCTGGCAGAAAGCAAAGCATTCTTACTTCCTTCTCAGTACCAGGCCACGTCCTATCAAATTGCAAGCCCCAAAAAGCCATTTCTGGACTCTCAGAGAACTTGGCAAGTTCATTCACACGCCCCATAAGTGTCAGAACAGAGGAACAAAGGAGGACGATGCTAAGATACTAAAAGCTCTGGGTTAGGCATTATTTACTAGAATGGAATCGGGCTAACATTTTAGAACTGTCTTAAAGAGCAACAGTGAGATGGCCCCGCAAGGAGGGATCATGGTAAAGACTCTTCTTTAGCTGAGGCTCAGGCCATAGATTATTTAGGAAAGGAAACAGGACCAGGCTTGATTATACACAGAATCTTACTTGCTACCTCATCATCTCTGCCAATTAATGCTGAGCTGACTTGCAGACCAGGTATGTATAACATAATTAAGGACTTGTATTAAGCCTCTCAAGTCTCTTCACATAATTCTTTTCTAGTTTTCCCTTGCTGTTTACTCTGCTTATTAGATCAGGTTGAGTGCCTTATTATAGTTTTCATATGATTTAGATAATTATTCCTAGTCCTCATTTTTGCACTCAAAGCTCTAACTATTGAGTCTGCCAGGATGAAAGCTTTATTCTCTGAGCACTGTGTGTGTATGTGTGGGGGGGAGGGGGGACACCAGCCAGAGGAGGCTGTCAGCAGCTTGGAATCTAACCTTCTACTCTTAAAATGCTCTGGGATTGAATTTGAGATTTAAAATATTGCCTATTTTTGCATTATGCAAATTTGATCTGGGAATTATCATTGATTGACACATACCAAATAGGAAATTAAAGAAATCCCAATCACAAAAACAACATAGCTATTAGTTAAACTGAAGCTAACCAAGCAGCTTTACACAGACATACATTTTTGAGAGGTTTTGTAAATTGCTCCCTTGATTTCCAGCTTTCACCTTGTAATCTCAAGACCACTGAATTGAAGTACTTTTGGAAGGCCTTTCTGAAACTTAGAATTAAAGTGAACTTTATTACTTATATTTCTAATCCTAGTCATAGATCTCTAGAAAAGGAAGAACCAATTCTCTTGTAAGAAACCATCCCATTTCTTTGCCTCTGGAATATTTTATGCTAAATAATTCTGATAGAAAATTCATACACTATGCCCTATGACCTGTTCACAGGCTTACTGAAATTTTATATTATTTCTAAACCTTCAGCTTTGGCTTGTCAGCATCCCCTGTGAGTACCTGATATCTAACATTGGGAATTTCAAAAACAATGTGGAATAAATTACAATAGCATTTTTGCTCCCAAAGTTTTCTGGTTCATCAATCTAGGAATTTGATAACAGTGAATGTGATTCCAAATATTTTCTTTCTGGGGATATTGTGTATCTTTCAAACCATTATAAGAATTAAACTCTCGCTGCAAAACAAAAGGCTTAAAAAGCTGGCATAAGCAAAATTGTCATAGCAGTCTGATGTGACATATTCTCCCTGGCCACTGATTTAATTACAAATTCCCATTTTAAATGTGTTTACAAAGAACTAGGAAATAAAATATTTGTCACCATTTTCTCACCAAAAAGGAAAATGGGGCAAATTCTCTACCATAGACTTGGAAGAAAGGCAGTCAAAATACTTTTGAAATGTTAATAGATTTAGCAGTGGTAGTTCCATTATTTTAGAATACTACTTAACGATACCAACTGGCCATTTCCAAACAATAAAGCTGGATTTGCAGTGTAAGCAAGAGGACTTGCCCTTTAGCATTTCCAAAACTGTAGGTAGATTATTACTCGGCTGTTTTTACCTTTTCTTTCTTTCTTTTTCTTTTTTTTTTTTTTTGGAGACAGATTTGGAGACAGAGTCTCATTCTTTCACCCTCTGTAGAGTGTGGCATCACAGCTCACAGCAACCTTGAACTGTTGGGCTAAAGCGATTCTCTTGCCTCAGCCTCCCAAGTAGCTGGAACTACAGGCACCCACCACAATGCCCAGCTATTTTTTGGCTGCAGTTGTCATTGTTGTTTGGCAGGCCCCGGCTGGGTTCGAACCCACCAGCTCCGGTGTATGTGGCCAGCACCCTAGCCACTGAATTACAGGCACCAAGCCAGTTCTTTTACATTTTCATTAAGACGTTTTTGTTAAAACAGCTGGGCAAAGTTACATGGGTTAAAATTTAGGGCTAAACAGATGAACTGTGGATTAACAAAGCCAAATTGCTCTAGAAAAACTCAAGTTCAGAATGTCTAAGGAAGATTATTATCCCTTTTTTCTCAATGAAACAGCCACTGTCTGTTCCAAGTGATGATGGCTATTCTCCACCCTGCAGCCTTTGCCCACCAAGAGTGTGGTGAAGAGGAAAGGGTAATGTCTGACTTGTCACTCCTCTGTGAGCTCCAAGTTTAGTGCAGAGTGAGGCCATAATACAGTTGATTCTGCTTTGATAGGGGAGTAGTGACATTTCTAGAATGAAGCAATAAAAGTGAATTTAGTAAAAATACAGTGAATCACCTGCTAAGCAAAAAACCTTTGACACTTAGCAGAGCAAAAATTGAAGAGTTTCAGTCACTGAAGCCCTCCACCATTGGAATGAGGAAAAAAAAATTCTTGTTTTCTGTTATACAGAATTTCATTTCTGAGTTTGCTGTTTGGAACTCCATGTATGGAGCAACATACATGAGCATGTATGTATGTAGTATTCTCTGAGCAACTAGATCAGAGTAATGCCTAAGTGACAAAATTGAGTATGCCCATTAGGAAGAGTTCTTGTTATTTGTTAGGTGATCCATAGCAAACATGGGATGGATGGATGTTCCATTTTTTCATGAAAATCATGCTGATTCCTTGACCTCCAAAGCACCTAAGAATAGATCAAATAGTCCAATTTCAGCTAGAGCTTGCCTCTCTCTTGTACACAGCATTCTTAAGATGCTATTCTTAATGTCATTAGCATGTCCCTGGGGTTTCCTGCTGTCAGGCAGAAGCACTAGTGATAAAAAGGAAAAAGGGTAGATAATTTCAGGCATGGGCAACTTATTTGACTGCAATTTAGCTCTTGAAATGATAAATTAGGGAACTAAAGATCTGTGGGTGAAGAAAGGATTATGTAGTGGGCGGCACCTGTGGCTCAAAGGAGTAGGGCACCAGCCCCATATACCAGAGGTGGTGGGTTCAAACCTGACCCCAGCCAAAAACTGCAAAAAAAAAAAAAAAAAAAAAAAAAAGGATTAGGTAGCTTAAGGCAGATACTTTTATAATGATAAACACCTGCACTGGTCCCTCCCCAGCTACTGTGAACTGAGAAACAAAGGGCTGTTTTGAAAGGCATACTAGCTGAAGAGCTGAAGGGAATTTACTTTGACCAGTTATACATGGGAGTCATATAAAAGGTGCAAATAACCTTCATCCAACTTGCATGTATTTGTTTTGCTGCCGTACCAGGGATGTTCTACAATATAATCCATGCAGGGTCCCGTGAGATGGTCAGGACCACTCTCATTTAGCCAGAGGGGACACTCAAATTGGCCAAATGACGTACGATGCCACTATCTGATGCTGGAGTTCAATGCTGCACATGTCTGGAAAATCTCTAAATAAGAGCACTAGATCAGGGTAATGCCTAGGTGACGAAATTTAGTATGCCCATTAGGAAGAGTTCTTGTTATTTGTTAGGTGATCCCATAGCAATTAATACACTCATAAAGGACAATCAAAATTGCTTACCTTGACAACCGAAGTACGTTGACATCCTAATTTCAAATCACACCAATTACTTAACAGGAATTTATTAACTGCTCTGGGCACAACCATTTGTGAGTGTGAGGCTGCTGATTCAGCACAGAAGTTAACTGTTGTACTAAAGTACCTGAAGAGCTTACTGAAGGACCTGATTTTTATAGGCATAAAATACAATTCAAAACTTGAAATCTTCAGATAATCTCAAAGTGCTGCTTTATCCCACGATTCTAATTATTCTCTCATCTTCAAAACCATGTATTTGAGTTGCTGACATTAACAACCAAAAAAGAAAAAAGTAGCAAATTGATTGATTTAAGCATTTTATCTTGCCTTTTATTCTCTAATAGAAGGGAGGGCACTATAAAAACTAGCACAAATAATGAGCAGGATCCAAGGGCCAGAGCCACCCAGTGTTGTGTTATTCACCAACTTCTGGGTAATTACACGTGATCGACAGTTAAGCAAATGTTCCTTCCTTACTAATTAGTCCTGATCAAAAGGGGTTGCTTATGGGAGATACCTTGAGTAGCTTGTCAGTTGCTCTACTTTCACATTTATTGGGCCTTTCAAATTTATTACATTATTTCCTCAATCTTCCCTTTGATTTTCATGTAAAATATTGAATGCTGTTTCTTTCACCCAATGGCAAACACAAGACACACCATTTGGGAAGTTTGGTCTGGGGAAGGGTCATAATTCTCTCAGCTGCTTTGGTGGTCCCTGGGGAGCTCCTTAGAAATGAATACCTGAAGCCCAACCTAAGTCCTATTAAATCAGAATCTTCATTTTTCTTTTTTCTTTTTTTTTTTTTTCTAGAGACAGAGTCTCACTTTGTCACCCTTGGTAGAGAGCTGTGGCATCACAGCTCACAGCAACCTCCAACTCCTTGGCTTAGGCAATTCTCTTTCCTCAGCCTCCTGAGTAGCTGGGACTACAGTTGCCCGCCACAACGCTCAGCTATTTGTTTTTGTTGCAGTTTGGCCAGGGTGGGGTTTGGACCCTCCATCCTCGATATATGGGGCTGGCGCCCTACTCAGTGAGCCAGAGGCACTGCCCAGAATCTTCATTTTTAACACAGTCACAAGGGGAGTTTTAGGCATATTCAAGTTTGAGAAACACAGTCCAATCTAGTCCAACCAAGTTCAAATCAGCCTAGTTATGCTAACTGTAACTGGGAGAAGGTGGTAGGTTTCACAATGATGTGGTGGCCAATTAAATGCTTCCTAATTCATGGTTTATTGCAAGGCCTTCACACACCAGCAATCATGCAAATATATTTCATACACACAGACAGAGACAAGGGCGAGAAACCACACAAATAGCTCAGGGGAGCAGCACACTGGGGTATCAACTGGCCAGGCTACTGAAGGAAAAGGGGTTCCATGGGTGGAACTTCTTCTACAGGTATCTTGGCCATGGTCAGCTTCTTGGTGTTTTTATGACCCTCTTCAAGAGTGTCCATAAACATCACCTCAGCCACCTTTTGGCTTTACTTTCTTCTTGGGCAGCCATTCTCAACCTGTGGGTCATGACCCCTTTGGGGGTCAAATGGCCCTCTCACAGAGTTGCCTAAATACATCCTGCATACCAGATATTTATATTATGATTCATAACAGTAGCAAAATTATAGTTATGAAGTAGCAATGAAAATAATTTTATAGTTGGAGGTCACCACAACATGAGGAACTGTATTAAAGGGTCGTGGCATTAGGAAGGTTGAGAACCACTGTTCTTGAGTCTCGTGTGCCTGGCCACAGCAGATGTCATCCCCTCAGCCTATCATCTATATGTTTTATCATCTATATGTTTATCACTTTGGGTGATGAGCAGTTTCACTGTGGGCTGAGTCACTTGTCATGAGTGAGTTTTGAACATTTAGAATCACAAAACATTATTATATGTCACTTGCCTTCCCAGGTTCTCTGCGTACTCATCTGTAAAGGGGAAGAATGGAATGAGGTGATCTCTAGAATCCTGACTGCTAAGATACAGCTAAGCTCCCTTTTATTTCCATGATTATAACTACTTCATAGCCAGTGCTGAAGGCTTATGAAAAAACGTGGGCCCCTCCCCTCAAAGATCTTCCAATGTGGGGAGATAAAACTGGCCCAGGGGAGAAACACCAGAGAAAAGCTATCGCGCTGGGCTTGATTAAGAGTTATATTGCATTGGCATGAGCATGCATTCTCAGAAGTCATGTCAGATGAAACAGAAACCTTAGAAAGACAAGAATGGTTTCTGTAGATGAAAGAGGAGAGAATGAATTATCTAGGTAGGGCATGGGAAAGCCCTGGTCAAATGGAAAGGGGGAGAAAAACGTCTGAAAGGGAGAGCTTGACAGTCACAATGGGGAATTTACATCTGCTGTAAAGATTTGAGTTGAGAAATAATATGATAAAAAGGGATTGGAGAAACTCGTCTACCTATTGGCATCTCATAGAGAAAATAGTAGGGGGCCATGGCTGTAATCCAAACTGGTATATAGGAAGGAGAATGTATCCTTGACATGGCAACTGAAGGGATGGAGAGAATGGGCTGTGGAGAGCACTATTTTGAGAAATGGATCTTTGGGGCTAGGAGACTAGACAGAGTTAAAGGAAAAGACAAAGTCTACGAAGAGAGAGGGTTTTACATCTCTGAGGCTGAGAGAAAAGGCTGTGGAGTCAGGCGGAGCTAGGGTGTGAATAGTGTCATCACCCTTACTAGCAGAGTGAAGTTGAGGACAGGAGGGAAGCTTTCTGTCCCCATCAGTAAAACATGTATGATGCAGGGTCCTTAGTGTTGGAAGGAGTACATGAAACAGTGTGAACACACGTGTACATGCCTCGAGCACAGTGAATATGCGAGTTTCTTCTTTGGTTATTTTTGTTTGGTTGGTTGGTTCTTTGATTTTTGTTGCTTTGGGTTTTTTCCTTTCTCAGTAGAATTAAGGCATTGTGAACAGAGTGAGAAAAGAGCCCATCCCCAGTATGACCATACCAGGGACAGACACCAAGTGCCTCCCTTTAGTCATCTAAAAGACAGGGCTGGGCTCCAGGGATTTCAGAGGTCATTCATTCCTTCACTCCTGGATCACTTATTAGCTGAGTAACAGTCATGACATGGTAATGAACACGGCTTTTCATAAGGTAGGCTACTTCAAAAGAAACTTCAATGTATTCAGTAAGCTATTCATCATTGTCCTATGAACTACTCACATGATCAATAATAGATCCCTTTGGTCCCTACTTTAAAACCACCAATGTTAATTATTTAATGTTTATTTAATGGGTGGCCCAAGGCAACTCTCAGTTTTCTAATTTGCAGCAGAGAAAATAAAAGGTTGGACACCGGTGTCTATATAATCCTTCAGAAATGTGAAAAATAACTCTATAGTGTTGCAAGGGATAAATAATTCATACTTTAGATGCTTTTCTATATTTAAGAAAAGTGTAATTTATACCTCACCTTAAAGAATATAGGTCCTTATCAAGTGGGGTTTTTTAGTGATACATTAAAGTTGGTGAATAAAAGAACAGTAACTTGAAATTTCTTAACATTCCTTATCCTAATGATTCTCGTTGGTATAGCTTGGAAGCCTTGTGAGTCCCAATTCTACTTTATTTCATTACATACCTTTTCTGGAATCGGATGATATAAATTCAATTCAGCAGAACAACCAAATTTTAACTACTCGCGTAGCTAAACTTCACCATTTAAGAAGTAATATATACACAGAAAAAATTTTATTCTTTCATCTTTTTCTTGAATCACTTTATTGAGATTTGATTGACATACAAAAAGCTATTCATAATTAGCATATGCAACTTGATAAATTTGGAGTTAAATACACACTGGTAAAATTATTACCACAAAAAGGTCATAAATGTATCCATCCAGCCTCCCAAAGTCTTCTGTTACCCCTTTATTTAATTAATTATTTTTGTTCTTTATTCTTTTGCCTTGTATAGCTTTATTTATCAAGATGCTTGTCTTACAAAGAGCCACTCAATGGAGAGTGAAAAACGAAGCTGTTATTTACAAAACACCCGTGTTTGCCTCCACTGTTAAAATACCCTCTCTCCAGCCCCAAGGCTCCTTGCATGCCACAAAAATACACCCGTTCAGAATTTCTGCTGATAGATATCTCAAAGTTCTTGCTTTCTGCATGAAAGTTTATGAACAAAATATGTCATTTCTTATATTATAAACACTAGTTAAATTTTATTGATGTAATGCACTTAGCTAAAACTGTCAACATCTGCTCTTTCCTTCTGGACCCATTTTTTGCTAAATAAGTCAAACCAGTATAGAACCAGTTGTATTGGAGTCTAACACTTTGGATACTTGGTATACGCATATAGGAGACATGAGATCTCTGATCTCTAGATGATACAGTTATTTTATTAAGCTGCTTTCACATTTTTCATGGGTTTTTTTTTTTTTTTTGCCTCATGTTTCAGCTAAATATGTTCCAAAAAATACTTTAACAAAAGAATAGACAAATAATTTTTTGATGCTTTGCAACAATGGCGTTTGCCAGTCCCAAAAATATAGCAACAAATTGTCATCTCCTGAATAATCTTATTTATTTATATATCCAAAAGCATATGTTTGTATGATTACATGCAAATGTATTCTTTTTGTGCTTATGCTATTTCAACATTAATACTTAACAAATTCCAGAGTTAACCAATACCTTTCTTTTCTCTCTTTTCAGGGGTTTTCTTCTCTTTGGTATTATCTATCATGTGTTGGTGAGAGGGTATCTTTTTATTTATCCAGCTAGAGATTTATTGAATTTCCTGAATCTGAGAATTGGTATCTTTCAATAATTCTGAGAAATACTCAGCCAGTATCTTTTCAAATATTACCTTTTCTCCATTATCTATTTTATTTCTATCTAGAATTCTGATTCTCTCCTCTAAGGTTCTTCTTTTTCTTCTATGTTTTTAACTCCTTGATTTTTCTAGCCTACATTTTGTTTATTTTCTGGATTTGTTGTCAGTATGTCTGATCTTTAATTTATCCCTTGTAATTTTTATTTAAATTGGTACATTTAAATTTCTAGATATTCTTCTTGGTTGTGTTTTAAATGTATGTGGTCATTCCCTACAATTTCTTATTCCTGACTCATATATTCAATCATCTCGTTTATGTTTTTTAATGTATTAAACATATTAATAACTATATTATATTGTGTATCTGATCATTTCAATATCTTTGAGGATCTTATTCTGCTGCCTATTGTTTCTGTTTGTTCTCATTCATGCTGCTTTACTTCCTTACATAATTTGTGGCTTTATTTTATTTTTTTACTAGGCAATGATTATTTCCCCATAGAAATTATTTTAAATCTGGATTGATGACCTATCCTTCCGCAGAGGTCTTTTACTTGTTTCTGCCAAGTATCTTCAGTCATTACCTAACCAAGGTCTTTTATATTAAACATTCTACCTGGCACTTCCCAAACCACACGGACAGTGTAAAATGTGAACCAAAACCTGTCTGAGGTGCAGCTTGTGTTTAAAAATAGATGGGATGTTTTTCCCTATCCACTCACAGATATGTTGAGGAGTCAAGATTGAGATAGGCAAAGTCTGTACTTATTTTCTTCTTCCTTATACTTAAGGATAGCACCCTTTGAAGTATCCCAGCTTTACATGGGGCCCCCTATTAAGCCTCCCATACTGCACAAAGGCGTTAAATCAGATGTTCAATGTCCCCCAGGGTTTAGGAGCAAACCTCTGCTTTGGTGCTTCCTAACCTCCTGAGGTTCTAACCTACTTTATTTAGGAGTCTGAATAGTTTCATTTCTATGTCTACTTAGCAATTTATTTCAAAGTGTTGCTACATTTGTCCAGTATTTTAGCTGTTTCTAACTTGAAATTGAAGTCTTTATATAGAGACCTGAATGAGTATCTATGCATAGATGTTTATTATTATATATATTTATACTATTTCATTTATGTTACATATAATCATAACTTTATTTCCAGTTGCATCTGGTTAACAGCTTGCTATCTGCTATTCATTTCAATTTTTCAGCTATTCTACAAGAGTAACTGTCTGGCTCTTTGTCACTTACCTTTTTTAAAAGAGGTAAAAGAAAATAGTTGGTATGCAGTTATTAAGATAGGAATAAATATCATTCATTGTTACCTTATTTTAAAATCCTCATTACATTATGTAGAACTGTAGACATTTTCAAATCCTCTTAAAATAATGTCACAGAAACAATTATATCTGCATCCAGTTGACATAAGGGAATATAATAAAACAGTAGAGATATTTGAGCTATTGCACAAATGTAAGGAATGGTAAACTATAAACATAGCTTCCTTTATCAAAGAACTCAATCTTGGAAAAGTTACATTTATAGTACATTTTAGAAAATCAAATAATTTTAAAGTGAATTGTCATAATGAAGAAAGCTTTTAAAAATGGTGAATCCCTTTGTCTCATAAAGGCTCTTTTGGGAATACAAATGATCATACCTTTTTAAAAAATCTGATTTTATATGAGATGTTGTTTTCAACTAACTACACATCTATCTAACTGCAATTAGTAAAGACAACCTGGTCAGGCAGCCCTTATTTGGCTCCCTAATATGCCACCTTTTCTCTTCCAGTATGTGCGAGTATCTTTCGATACAAAACCTGATCTCCTCCTACACCTGATGACCAAGGAATGGCAGTTGGAACTTCCCAAGCTTCTTATCTCTGTCCATGGGGGCCTGCAGAACTTTGAACTCCAGCCAAAACTCAAGCAAGTCTTTGGGAAAGGGCTCATCAAAGCAGCCATGACAACTGGAGCATGGATATTCACTGGAGGGGTTAACACAGGTAATTGGAAATGGGACATTGAACGGCAATTTAAGACCATGAGAACATTGTGCTTAAGATAATTTTCTGCTGAGGTTAAATATATTTCTATTTTCTCACCTCATACCCTATCATCTATCCACACTCACTGGTTATCTTTCCCTCCCTTACCTAAATGGTATTTGCACAGTTATTTCTCAACAAAGAAAAAAATCACTTACACAGAAGAAATAGGTTAATATATTTAATAGGTGATGACACAGAATTTTTAAACATGACTGGTGAAATTTCACAAGATATTTCCCATCGCTCAAGTTGCCATATGAACATTCAATCATTCCTTAAGAAATGACTACTACTTTAAATTGGAAACACTACCTATATTCTTTGGGCAAATTCAAATTTGGTGCCGAATTGCTCCAATGTTTGTAAAATGCTGTTCTCTTCTGGGACATAAACTATGATGGAACAGTCTAGGGTTTTATGTATTCATTATCTAAAATATTTAATTAAGTCATCTCTGCACCAATAGAAGACACACCTCAGTCTGAATTCTAAAGAGGTTTTCTTATCTGCCCAATGAGTTTCTGTTTTGTGACACAGACACAATGTGAAATCAATTCTTATGAATCCACTTACAGTTAAGTGCTTATCTGCAGAACATTATTAATGTGCAACAGATAATATAATAGCTGCCTGTAAATGTTTTTGCCATATTTCTCCAGCTTGAGTACAAAATGCCAATTGGTTGCATAAAAGTAATGTTGCAGTATATTAAGGCAAACTTGTCACATGGTTCAAAGTCTGTACACATGGTCATATTAGGAGTTAGTGGGATATTCTGAACATAACTCTGGGCCAACTAGTTTTAAATAACATGTTATCTCAATGTTGTTTATTTTCTTGTTTGTAGTTGGGATGACATTTAAGTTAAAACCAGCATTGAGAATTCTTCTAAATATCAAGAATTTTTGAATACTCAGCACACAACTGAATAGGCACCTTTAAGCAGTGAAGTCTTCAGACTGGCCTTGCTCAACATTATTATGTGAAATCCTGACTCAGTCTGTAAACTGACACAATCTTAGAATGACCTGTTAGCCCTTTACTGTTTATCCTGTAGTAATCGGACATCTACAGAACAATTTTCTTTCAATGACTCTTCAAATATTGAGTGCCATGATTTACTCTTGGTTAAGTAGGCATCACCAGTCTCTGATTATTATCTTTTTGCTTTTCTGTCAGGTAGAGAACAACTCAAAGGATTCTATGAGTTCAAAAGAAATTCTTAGTAATCTTCTATTTCTAGAAACTTGAAACATTGATTACTGTTTTTCTTCTTTAATGAAATGTGTTTAACATCAAAGGAAGAATGTATATAGCCTAAATACTGTCAGCTAAGGAGTTCACTTCTGCCTCAGGCTTAGTGTTTGCTCTAATACCCAAAGTGAGGTGCTTATGGTAGGATGGTGAGAAGTGACAACAGAATTGTGCAGACAGAGGGGCATACCTTGAAGTTAGACATCCTGTCCAGGGCTGGCCTTGAAAGGAGATTTGCTTATTAATAGGAATCAAGTAATATAATTTCACAGAGTTACTTTCTCAGGGTTTTGTTTTTATGAGTATTTGGGGGAGGGGTTGTTTGTCTTGCTTTTTATCAATACTCAGAAGACTTGTGGATAAACTAATAAGTGAAAATTATCTTCTTCCCAGTGTCCCTGGCTTAGCTCTACATGGATTAGTAGCTATTTACACTATTTTATTACTTGAGTTTTGAAAAGAGATTATTTCTGTTTGATGTTATGAATATTTCAGAAGTGAGTTATTTAAATATGTACGTCTGTTCCCATGATTTAATTGCCCGGTGTGTTCTGTGTATTTAGTTAGTTGGGAGCACGGTAGCTGAGCTTTTCCCTGGGATGGCGCCTGAGGTGCAGGCAGATGAGGAAGACACTGACCCTCAACCCTCCCCTCCAGGAGTTTTACTGTTAGAAGAAACATCTTCACAAGCACTTAGGGTGCACTGCAGAATATGTTAGGTGACATACTGAGCTACACAAAATATGCAAACTGTTAACACATTCAAACTCAACATTGATATGAGAGATGGTACTGGATATGAAGATTTCCTTCAGGATGGGGGGAATTTTGATATGTAGAAACATCTTTTCTTAGAGAATATATCTTTGAGTCTCCCATAAAAATGACCATTTAAGAGGGAGGCTAAAATATTAGAAACTGCATCTTTTTTAAATGGCCTATAGAAAAGGTAAGAGGTAGGTGGCCTAATACCTTGAAAACTGAATTTTCTCACTTTTAGCTATGATGAGGAAAGCCATTTTTGACAGAAGAGGAAAACAATTAGAATAATAAATATAAAAGGTACATCTACGCATTTTTAACATAAATTATCCACAGAATAGGCCAATATTTTCTTTTTAAGTAGGTTCTTCACATTATGTGCCAACAAGTAGGAAGATGAGAAAAAGTTTAACAAAATATGAGCTATTTGAATGACCCTAGTGGATATACAAACTGTAGTCTACATTTAATATTATTTGTGGTGGCTTTTATGTGTTACAGTCAAGGTATTGATTCTTAACTATACTAGTGAATCATTATGCTTATTATATAAGAAAAAGATTATCTAAGTTTAAGGAATTGTATTTGTTCTTTTTATAGATATATTTTTTGTTCATGTAAATTAGCATATGCAGTGCTGGCATTCATGTACAAGTCTGGCAAATGCATCTGGCATTATAGCCAAAGGTTTGTGTTCTCTCTTAAATATATGTAGTTTGTACAGAAATGTGTGAACATTTTCCATTCATTGCATTTAAACTTGGGAGAAATAATTATCTAATTTCTTTTAGAACAACAGAAAGGTGCTTATTTTAAAAGTTGAAATTAATTCTTCTGTCCTTCCTCTTAGGTGTTATTCGTCACGTTGGAGACGCTTTGAAGGACCATGCGTCTAAGTCTAGGGGGAAGATATGCACCATAGGTATTGCCCCCTGGGGTATTGTGGAAAACCAGGAGGACCTGATTGGAAGAGACGTAAGTCCTAAGAGTTATCCCTTTCCATGACTTCTCCTAGAGGGGATATTGGAAGAGTAAAATGTAATTAGCATTCAAAATGTGCATATTATGGTACTCTTTTGAGTTCCTACCTCCCAAGAAAAAAAACTCATGTTAGAAATGGTTTACTGGGCAACTACTTACACCCCCAAATCTATCTATGCAAACTCCATGTCAATTCTTAGATCAAGAAAGGTCTCCAAGAATGGAGAAGCAAGAATCCAATGTATTCAATTCTAATATGAAGGCAGTAGAGATCTAATACAAGGTGGAGGGGTAGGGGAAGGAGGGAGCAGGGACTAGAGGGGGAGGGAAGAGGTTGGGGGGGGTCACAGGGTATGACGCACCTCTTGGGATTTCTGTTCTTTCCAGTGGTCTCTCTTTAAAAAAAAAAAAAAAAAAATCCAAAAACAAGTTATTACCAACGTCCCTTAAAAAGTTGTTTTCTTCTATTAGCCATTGGACTTTTTTTCTTCTACATAATACTGCTCATAATTTCATTGATAAGGATTGCAGTTACACTATATAAAAAGATTGCCATACTTTATTTGCTTATTTTTTCCTAGTAAGTTTAACAATTAATTATCATTGTTCTCGACATCAGATCATAGTTGATGTCATAGAAAACATAGTTTTTCTTTTTCCTTCCTAATCAAGGACTGTCATAGAACAGGACAAAAGTGTTAAGTAGATTTTTTTTAAGTTTTTTTTTTTTTTCTTACCTGAGCTAAAAAAATCAAAGAGACTAAGAACTGGTTTTAGACTACTTCTTCTATTATGATGAAGTACGATGTAATTACATTTCATTTCAATCTATATGATGTAAAATACTTGAAATTAGAAAAATAACGTCATGAGACACAGCAGTAGGCAAACTCTTTAAATCCTTCAGAACCTTTATTTCAAGTGCTAAAAAGTGTCCACCTCAAGGATACCCAATTGCAGGTAGAAATGCTAATTTATAACACAAAGGATAAGAAATAAGGTATCAATTTATCAGTGTAATGTTCTCTTAACTAAAATTTACGTATAAACTGAAATTCTCAGCAGCAATTTCCAAGGGCTGACCTGCCTGGAAAAGTGATTGTTGCTAATTTTTTCAAAGTATCTGGGACATTCACGGAATACACTTGGGATAATAATTGCTTTAGATTCCAAATTGGCTTTTAAATTGATTTTGAGCAAGAGCAAATATATTTCTTAAAGAATTAAAATATGCTAAAATGCCTTTGACACCAAAATCATGTATTAGTGTGTTTTATGTAATTATTTGAAACATTAGGATGATTTGGAAGTCATTCTGAAATGGTGACAGCTTCGGATCTCTACTGCAAATCTAAATTATATTACTTAACTTGGTGGAGGGAGGCTGGTCTGTAACCTTCTCATTCAGGTGAACTATGAATTAATGACAGCTGACAATTTCTTTATTCAAGATAAGAGTGACCAAATAATTAGCTCAGTTGCCTGAGCATTTGCAAAGAACGCTGGCCTCTTGCCTCTTTGTGTTATTTTGTTTGTTCATCTTGTAAAGCTTACATGCTTGCAAAAAGACAGCACTTCTGTCACACGTACTAACCATGCTGAATTAGAAGACTCACTCCTGATTCTTTTGCTCTGATTCCAACTTCTCCTCTGCTTTTGCCTTCTTCTCATGCCCCTCTTTGTCCTCCCCTGTTCTTTTTCCTATTTGCTTCTTCCCAGTTGTGTGCCAATGGAAACTCAGGCATGCCACAGGGATTTAGTGACATTTTCTGACTTTCCTATTGAAAAGGGTCTTGATACCAGCATAAAGGGTGAAAAATGTTCAGTATTTGTGTGCATTCATCATCCCTGTTCCTGGGGTTGAAGGAAGGCAAGTCATGGCTTACAAAGAACAAGATGAGCCCTTAGAAAGACCATCATGAGAAGAAATGAATGCCTCAGGTCATAGAAAGCACAGAAAAAGCAGTTACATTTTAGTTTTTCAATAAACCTTTGACCAACATCTATTGACTTTTGACCACTCCGGTACCTTCTTCCCCCATAACTGGGGAACTAGAATATACATAGAATTTCTCAGGCTCGTGGGCGATGCCTGTGGCTCAAAGGAGTAGGGTGCTGGCCCCATATGCCAGAGGGAGTGGGTTCTAACCCAGCCCCGGCCAGAAACTGCAAAAAAAAAAAAACAAAGAAAGGAAGTGGGATATTGAAACCACCAATTATTATGCCCCAGCCATAAACTGCAAAAAAAAAAAAAAAAACAAGTAGAAAAAGAAAAAATCTCTAGTGCTGTGAATGCCTCAGGTTCTTGTATGAAAATAGAGCTTGTTGTGTTGTGTTCTAATTTATAAATTATTTGGAGCAAAGAACTGTTTTAGTCATATAGGATTTATGACATAGTTTGATTTGGGTTTTACACAAGTTCACTGTTCTAATGTGATGATTAAAAAGTAACATGATGCTAGGTTGCCATAAAAAGAAGTACTTAAATAACATGTTGGTGGTTACTGGTAAAAATTCCCCTAAATCAATTATCAAATTAAGATTGTCATCTCATAAATTTGTTATGTAGTGACAATAATTTTCATAGCTAGCTTAATGTAGTACCTTCAACCTTTTCTCTTTTATTTTATATAATCAAACTCATATATAATAAACATCAAGAAAAGAAACCTTTTAGCATCAGACGTCAGAAGAGAAAAACAAATGTATCATTAAACATCTTTACTACTTCTTGGCAGCGCTTGTGGCTCAAAGGAGTAGGGTGTTGGCCCCATATACGGGAGATGGTGGGTTCAAACCCGACCCCAGCTAAAAACTGAAAAAAAAAAAAAAAAAAATCTTTTTCAGAATTCTATCAAAATGCAATGATTTGAAGAAATAGAACAGTTGCATTCTCAGTCAAGTCTATGTTTGTACTCCAGAATAATGTTGAAGAGGTACAAAACAAATGTCAGGGGAAATCTAGGAAATTTATTTGAAATAGGTACAAATACAAAGTTAAAAGAACGACTCCATTTCTTATGCCTGCTATATTGTTACAGTAGATTTATTTCTAAACTAATGGAAAATATAAATTATTTTATTTCTGTGGTGCTGACTTTTTTATAAGCACTTTTAAAAGCTGAACATTCAAGTACTATTAGAATTCTTTTAGGTGCAGCAATTGCTATTCATCTTGTTTTTAATTTTAATTTATTTATTTTTATTGTTAAATCATAGCTGTGTACATTAGTGCAATCAAGGGGTACAATGTGCTGCTTTCATATACAATCTGAAGTATTCTCATCAAACTGTTCAGCGTAGCCTTCATGGCATTTTC
>CAUYPK010099680.1:0-38050 GCA_963574355.1 Loris lydekkerianus | reverse complement strand
TTAAATCATAGCTGTGTACATTAGTGCAATCAAGGGGTACAATGTGCTGCTTTCATATACAATCTGAAGTATTCTCATCAAACTGTTCAGCATAGCCTTCATGGTACCAGCCTCATCTTATCCCACTCTCCTTCCCCCTCTCTTGCCTTATATTATAGCCACATAGTTTTTTCAGTTCTTCAAACTTCACAACCCCTTCCCATCTCAGAGAAGCCACTTCCCTTTTCCTTTTCTAGAATGTTGCCTGGCCTGCCCCTACTTTTATTACTTTAGTTCCATTCATTCCTCATGTCTTCATTTAAATGTCAAGTCCTGACTGATGTTTAGAAATGGTGAAATAAAGGCAGAACTCCCCCCCCCTTTTTTTCTATCAGAAATAATTCTAAAAGTAAAAGAAAAAAACTAGAAATATCAAATTTATCTTACATAAATCAAATAGGTATATGTACTTTTGAACTACATAATGTGAGGAAGAAATTCTAGGTATAGGCAAGATAAAATGAAAGGACAAAAAGATAATCTTAGATGACTTTTTAAATGGTAGGTAATATTTATCATATTTTTACTATGCCAAGTATACTTATGCTTTCTACATGTCTTTCATGTAATAGACCTCACAGATAAATATTATTCTTTTCAATTCTTTACTGCAGAACTAGAGCCAAGTAGCTATTATGTGACAAAGCTGTAATTTGAAGTTGAGCTATACTGCACTACCTTCATGCTGTGAGAAATGTCCAAATTCATAAATAATTTTCTTCATTCAAAGATGAGTAATAATTATAAATTATTTACAAATACAAAATATTTTCAATATTTTGAAATACAAATAATTACAAATTATTTACAAATTATAAAATATTTTCTTTTTAAGTATCATTCCATAGATTCAATGTATCTATGGAATGATACTTAAAAAGAAAAAAGAAAAAGAAAAGGAAACTGTTGAAGCAATAGGAAAATTAAATAGCACAAATGGCAGATAATGAATATACCTCAGAAGAATTTTGCAAAATATTATTAAATATATTGCCACGAATTAAAAACATTTAATGAAATAATTGTCTATATAAAACAAGAGCTCAAAGTAAATATACAAGAGTTCAGAGGAAATACGTTGGGAAAAGAGAAAAGATATAAGATGAGTGGAAAAGAAAAATAAAATCTCATTAGAAATGAGAGTCACATTAGAATAAAGAGGAATAGTTTCTACTGAAAGAATAGGTTATAAAGGAGAGGCTTTAAAAAATAAAAATTGATTATAGAAAAATGATAGATGTGGAGATAAAAATAAAGATGGAACAAGTATTCTTGATCTCCCTGACAGAAAAAAATAATAATAATTGAACAGAAACATAAATATAATTTAAGAAAAGTTCCCAGAAATAAAATACACATAAGACATAAATCAAAAGACTTAAATGGTCCATCCATCATAATGCCTTAGGAAAAACTGATGAAGATGTCCAATAATGATTACATCTTAATAAAGTTTCAAGATCTCAAATCTAGCAAAATAATTCTTCATTTCTAGATTAAAGTGTTGGATTATTTCCAATTTAGAAGTTCCATATTCGGCCAAATTATAAATTGTGAGAATGTAACAAAGATAATTTGAGAGATACCAGATCTTGAAAGTTTTTCTCCCAAACACACTTTCCCAGAAGACTCATAGGAGATATGACTTGATAAAATAAGGAAACAATCTTCCATCATTCCCTTAATTACCAGGAGATCAACCACCCTGGGGTCTGTGACATGAGCATTCTTCGTAAACATTTCTTGGACCTTATCCCATCCACATTTCACAGTGATGTCTAGCTGGCATAAGTACACAGTGTTCAGCACCTCCCAATACCAGGTACAGTAGAGTTTGCACAACCTCTGCTTAGTCTCGTTCATGTCTTGTCTGAAAAATGGGCTTCATGGAGGTGCTGGGGGCAGCTGAAGCCCTGCGGAGGCTGCCTGCAGCCATCTTGCTAGAGCTCTAACAAACTTTTAAGAACAGATAATTCCAGTGCCTTTTAAACTATATCATAAAAAGAAAAGTTTTTAAATTATTTTTACCAATTAACATTAAAAAATTCTAAAATCTGGCAAAGATAAAATAAAGACATATACAGATCAATCTTACCTATGAATATAAATACAAAAGTTCTAAATAAAATATTAGCCTAATATTTTAATATTGCATGATATTTTATGCAATATTAGCAAAATATTTAATATTTTATTACATTAAATTTAATATTAAATTAAAATTTAATACAGGGTGTCCCAAAGTCATCCATAAAGTCACCAGACACAGGGAAAATGGGAAATTGTAGCTAAATGTACATTTAGGTACAAAATATTCATTATAAAATTTTACAAACAGGTGACCAACATGTAGAGAATGTTTTATAAATAATTTGTAATGAATATTTTATAAGTTAAGGTACATTTAGCTGTAATTTTCCATTTTTCCTATGTCTGGGCATTTTTTTTTTTTTTTTGAGACAGAGTCTCACTCAGTCACCCTGGGATAGAGTGCCATGGTTTCTTAACTCACAGCAACCTCAAACTCCTGAGCACAAGTGATTCTCTTGCCTCAACCTCTTAAGTAGCTGGAACTAGGAACATGCCACAACACCCAGCTATTTTTTAGACATGAGGTCTCGCTCTTGCTCAGGCTGGTCTTGAACTCCTGAGCTCAGGCAATTTTCCTGCCTCCACCTCCCAGAGTGCTAGGATTACAGGCATGAGCCACTATGCCCAGCCTGTATGGGGACTTTATGGGCAACCTTTGAGACACCATGTGTTAAAATATAATGTTTAAATAATGTAGTACTGACATACACATAGAGAGTCAACTCAATGAAAAAAATAATAGGACTTTTAGAAATAGATCCAAATATAGAAATTTAGTATAGGGTAAAGGTATCATTTCAAGTCAGTGGGAAAAGGATGGGTAGGTATAGTAGATTAAATAACAGCCCCCAAAGATATCCAAGTCCCAGTTCCTGTACCCTATAAATGTTACCTTAAGTGGCAAAAGGGGTTATGCAGATGCCATCTTTTTTATTAAAAAATTGTTTACCATCATAAAATACACATGACATAAAATTTACCATTTTAACTATTTTTAAGTATGCAGTTCAGTGGAATTAAGTACTTTTACATCGCCCATTGTCACCATTCATTTCTAGAAATTTATCTTCCCAAACTGAAACTCTATAACCATTGAACAGTAATTCACCATTTTCCCTCTCTGGAGGTTCTGTGTTTGTGAATTTGACTTCTCTAGGTACCTCTGATAAGTGGAGTCATATAGTATTAGCCCTTTTGTGACAGCCTTATATCACTTGCATAATGTCTTTAAGGTTGGTCCATTGCTGTAGCACTTGTTAGAATTTTCTCTTTTAAGGAAAAATAATATTCCACATTCTACTGTATGTATATGCCACATTGTGTTTATCAGTCAGTAGACACTTGGGTTCTTTCCACCTTTTGGCTACACTGCTATGAACATGGGCGTGCAAATATCTGCCTGAATCCCCACTTTCACTTCTTTGGGGGTATGCACCTAGAAGTGGAATTGCTAAATCATACAGTATTATGTTTAACATTGTGAGGAAACACCATACTGTTTTCTACAATGGCTATACCACTTTACATTCCCACCAGCAATACACTAGTGTTTCAATATCTCCATGCTCACCAACACTTTTGTTTCCAGGGTTTTTTTTTTTTTTATTTGTTTACTTTTTGTATTGGCCATCCATGATTTCAGCCCAGTGAAACCTGTTTCCAACTTCTGGTCCCCAGAACTGTTAGAGAGTAAACTTGTTTGCAGGAATTTGTTGTAGCAGCAATGGAAAACTAATACTGGGCTAATTAAATAAATTATAGTGACCCACACAGTGGAATACCATGCACCCGTGACCCAAGAATAAAGAGAGTCTCTGTATTACTACTGTGGAACCACTTTTGGAATATACGTTAAGTGAACAAAGCAAGAAATGGAATAGTATGTGTAGCATGACACCTGTTGTAAGAATGTTTTTAAAAAAAAATATACACAGGAAAATAGAGTGGTTTCTTTCAGGAAGAGAAATTAGGAATCTGGAGCACAGTGGTGGCAGGCACAACACATCCTTTTGTAATTTAAAATAAATAATAAATATATTATGTAAAAATTAAGAATGTGATTTTTACCAAGAAAGTTGTCCTTGGCCCCTTAAGAAGGGTCAGGCCTTGGTGTGATAGACTCTGAACTCTCTGTAAACTTCTCCTTCATAGCCAGATAGAATCAATATTATAACTATAACATCATACTTTATAATCATATACTACTGAAAATAATTTGTGGTCCCAGAGAATTTGGTTAATATCTGTCTTATTCCCTAGAGCAGACTAAAAGTTTCTTGAGGGCAGAGACCATACAGTGTCTGGCACTTAATAGAACTATAAGAAGTACTTGTTGAAAGAATAGATTTATTAATGAATAAAGCCAATAGACTATGATTTTCTCAAGTAAAAAAGAGCATGAAAGATTCAGAATCCAATCCATTATGATTTCCAAAAAGAAAGAACTAATTCTAAAATGCAAAATAGTTACAAAACACGTAAAAATTAAGAATATTATTCAAAGAAACCTAAATGTCTAGCTATAAATAACTATCCCTCTGAGACTGAACTCTGTTAAATCACAGCTAAATCTAGTTGTCAAGCTTTCTTTATCCAGAGAAAAAAGTTTCAACTATTTTTCAACTCATGGTGTTAAGATCTCTGGACCATGTTCACAGATTGAAGCCATTTAACACAGGGTTTGCCTTTGTACAGCTGTCCCCAGCCTTAGCTGTCAAGTGACAGCGTTAATTCACAGCCTTGCCCTGTTCACTCTGTCTACCCTACTGTGCCTATTTCTTGCGGCTCCAACCATCAGCTTCTTTTTTCTTCATGGTCAGAACATAGAAAACTATAGGGATTGGGGGGGGGGAGGGAATGGAGAGAGAGAGAAACTCACTTTCCTATAGTCTTGGTGAATTGTATTCAGTAAACAACTGCTCAGGGAAAATACGGCTTGTTCACCAAAGTCATTTTTTTTCCCTCCAAGATGTACAGCCAGTGTATGTTTCCCAGGCTTCTTTGCTTTAGGTGGAGAAATATGCCAGAGTTCTGGCCACAGCATAGAGACCTGGTGAGCTCCAAGACTCTGGAGGACAGAGAAGCTACCTGATTAGAAGCCTGGGTTCCCGAGTTGCCATGAGCAAGAAAGCTACCCAGGAGATTACCCAACCACTGACACTGTGTTGGATGATTTCCAATTTTAAAAAAAAATGGTATTTTATTATTTAAACCTACAAAATGTTGATGCCTTTATACAACTCAGAAACCAGTACCTTGAAGGCATGTGAATGTTGAGAAAAAAAAAAGATGCTAGTGGCTAGAGTGATGGATACTATGCTATAGAGTGATAAGTCGTTATGAAAAATTGTCACCTGCAGTAACTTGAAAACAGGCCATTACCAAAGTGGGGCTCTAGGGAAAACGTTTGGAAATCATGTGAGTGCCAGTGTATGCTGGCTACCATTAGCTATTTCTGATAATATTTTATGGAAAAGAAAGGAGCTTGAGAAGGAATGGGCTGGCTTGCAAACTGAAATGAGAGGGAATGAAAACAGTGGAGAAATCTGGGTCCTTGAAATGTTGGGAAGACTAATAGCTTTTATTCCCAAATAGCAAGCGATAAAGAGTAATAAAGGCCAGTGACACTTCTCAGTTAAGCAAAAGACAGCCCTGGGGCAGTGATCAGATTAGGAATGTGGCTTTCCCATTTATTGTTGTAGACAGATATAGAGTAGTGGCCCTTAAATTGAGTGAGAGAGGCTGGGGGTGAGGAAACAAGGAAATCAAAGAAATTTGAGCGTTATTATCTCTATTACCTTTAGGTAAGAACTTTGGTGTGATGACTGTACAAGGAACTGGTTTGCATCTTCTTAGTTGTAAAGGAATTTGATGGCCAAAGAGATCATGACCATCCTAAAAATACCTTTGAACTGTAAACAACTTTTCAGCCCAAAACTTGATCCGACAGGAAGCAATCTACATAGCTGTGAGGGCCTCAAGGAGAGCACCCTCCCCAGTGCCTGTGTAGATGTGGCCTGAGAAGATGGTAGACAAGATGGAACTATGGACAAGGGAGCTCCCAATGGAGAGTTTCATGGGGGTCTAATAAAACAGGGCTGGGAGCCTTCTGAAGGTCTGAAATGTCAGATTTTATAAATGCATGGACCAACCTTTGCTTTGTGTCTTCATTTTCATCTTTTCCAAATACGAGAGTTTTCACTGTGGATGTAACGTCCATGTTTCATAATTGTTCATTAGAGAAAAGAGGAGAAAAGGGACAAGTAATTTGTTTTGTTTTCAACCACGATAAGCTACATCTGGAGCTGATGGAGGGGACTTGCCTCCCCAGGAGATCTTGGATCTTGAGTGGCATGCAGTGACCCGTTGAGATTTGGAGTTGTTTCTTTGGGAAAGTTAGAGTGTGTTCTATGTATGAGAGGATGTTTAACAGACAATTGGTGAGCGAAGACAAACTGAGGCAAATATAATGCGATTGACTCTCCAACCTTGTTTTCTTTCTCTCCTAGACACACAGCCAGGCTACATTTCCCAGCCTACCTTAATATTCAGTAGAACCAGGAACTGAGATGTGGCCATCGGGATGTAGATACAAATTTTCACTTCCCTGTTTAGTTCTTAACAATTTCCCATCTGATAGTCCACACTCTCTTTTCCTTTGTCTGCCAGAAGCAAAGATCCAGGGAAGGTTTCTCATGCCCTAGGGCAGAGTTCCTCAAAATGCCTCTGGGCTTACCGTCTCTGTCTGCTTTGATGCTACAGAGATGAGTAGTTGTGCAGAGAGGATATGGGTTAGAAATCCTGGAATATTTACTCTCTGGCCCTTTACAGAAAAAGTTTGTCAACCTCTGTTCTAGGACATGACAGCACCACTGTTTAGAAAGACCCTGGCTTATCCTTCACCATAACCACTTGGAGCATCCATGTTAAAGTGTTAGCTGAGCTAGAGATACGCTTTTGTTGTAGTAAGCCACTGTTGCTTTGTGGTGGCCAGGAATGTTACCAGGTGAAGAGAGTCCAACTGCCTGTCAGTGTCATCCAACATGAAGAGACAAGGATAGGTCCATTAAACTTTGTCAGAAGGCTGGCGATTCTGGAGAACAGCCAGAGTAGCTTCTCTAAGACTGTTTTGTTGTTTTATTTTCAAAATTATAGTTTTATATATAAAAATTTAAAGTAAAGATTATATTAACTTTTATTTTAAATAATAATTAGCATAACTCAGTGACTTATTATAATATTTTAATTTAAAAGTTAATCTCTTTTGCTGAACAGTTATTCATTACAGCAATTCACTTGCCCTACTACGATCATGAGGACACATATTGCCTTTTTGAGTATGGATCACTGACAGCTTATCATTCAGCTTGGGAACAGGGCTTCTGCTGTGATTCAATTATACATCCTGGCATCCATCCATTCATGCATCCTCAAGTGTTTATTGAGTGTGTATTATTGAGTGTGTATTATGTTCCAGGCACCATGCTTAGAGTACAATGATGAGTAAAACACACTTGAACTCTGTCCTCACAGAGAAGACAATGGGAAGAGCAGACAGTCCCTACCCCTTGAGACCTGCTTTCCTACTTCACCATACCCCCTACTCAGGTGGCCTCACTCAGCAACCTCCATGGCTCTTGCAGAAATGTTGGTTTTCAGTGCTCACATCAGAGGAGACAAAAGAACAATGTGGCTGGAGAACACAATAGAAAAGACAACAGGGGTGGTGGCTACCTGCTCTTCTTCAATAGACATGGCAATGGGATGATTAAATGATTGGAGGAGAAAGTATGGCAAGATGTAGCAAAGATGTGGCTGAGGGGCCAATGCAGAAACAATAATCATAGCAATAAGTAATAAATTCACTAATAAATGTCTAGTGAGTCAGGCAATGAGATCAGCTGTAAGGAGCAGAGTTATGGCCTCACATCTTGATTCAAGGTCTGCTTGCTTCTCATCCCGTCATTTTGCTTCATTTGTACTAAAAAGAGAGGACCAGTGGCAAGAAATGTGACAGCTCTGAGATCAGCTCTTAGCTATATTTTAATGGCTACATAATTTTAGAAAATCTCCTTTTCTATCCATTGAATAAGGGGACTCATTTCCCCATGCCTTGCCCCATCACACTTGACCTCAGTCCGAATCTCTGCTTGTTTCCCCTTCTCTTACAGACTACCCCATCCTGGACTTGACTCATGGACAGTCTTGCTGATTGAGACTGCCTGCTCCTTATCTTGTAAGCCTTCATAGATATTATGGGTTCTGCCTACGGACCTGAAGCTGCAGCATGTACTTTTCTGCACTATTAAATAGTTAAGCCAAGGTCTGGCTTCGACTCTTTTCTTCCTGAATCTTCTGAATCTCCTAAATATTTTTTCTCTTTTCTTCTCATCTTCCCTATCATGACTCTTTTTTTTTTTTTTTTTTTTTGAGACAGAGTCTCACTTTGTCACCCTCAGTAGAGTGCTGTGGCATCACAGCTCACAGCAACCTCTAGCTCTTGGGCTTAAGTGATTCTCTTGCCTCAGCCTCCAGAGTAGCTGGCACTACAGGCACCCTCCACAACATGTAGCTATTTTTTGTTGCAGTTTGGCAGGAGCCAGGTTTGAACCCACCAACCTCAGTATATGGGGCCAGCGCCCTACTCACTGAGCAACAGGTGCAGCCCTATTATCATGAGTCTTGTCCATCTACCACTATCTCTCACCCCTCTAGAAACCTCTCTCCTCCATACCCATTTTTTTTCTGTATATTACAGCAATGTGATCTGTAGTAGTAAAGATTTTTTTCCTCTAATTAAAGCCTTTGTATAATTCCCCTTGGTTCTTAGGATAAAGTCCACACTTTCTAACATGGCCTTCAGGACCCTGAAGGTGGTAATAAGTCACACTTTTTTTTTTTTTTTTTTTTTGAGATAGAGTCTCACTTTGTCACCCTTGGTAGAGTGCCATGGCATCATACCTCACAGCAACTCCAAACTCTTGGGCTTAAGTAATTCTCTTGCCTCAGCCTCCCAAGTAGCTGGGACTACTGGTGCCCACCACAGCGCCTGGCTCAGCCTAATGAGCTGCTGCCCAGCCTAATTCACACTGTCAGTGGTACACTGGACATTTCAGGACTTAAAAAATAGTTCTGAAAATTGTACAGACTTGAAAAAGACTGAATTTTAAAGTGTATTTCCTTTTTTTATTTCAATAGATTTAGGGAGTACAAGTGGAATTTTGTTAAATAGTATGTTATGTAATAGTGAAGTCTTAGCTTCGAGTACTATCACCCTAATAATACTCCCAATGGGTAATTTTGTATCCCACACCCACTCCCACCCTCTCCCTTTCTGAGTCTCCAACATCCATTTTGCTTCTCTGCGTGCCCTTTTTAATTATACAAGAAAAGTAGAAGTATTAGAAATACAAAGGAGCAAAAATAAAAATATACATAATATTAAATTAAAACCAGCCAAAAGCCTAAAACACTCAGGAAAAAGAAAATCACCATTAGCATTTCAGATTTCTACCTAGCAAATGTGCATATTTTTAAAAACTATATTGTAATGTATATATTCTTTTATATTATTTGTGTTATTTCATATGTTATGAAAATTTATTAGTATCAATAAGAATAGAGTTACGATATCATTTTTAAAGACCTTATGGTATTCCATCGTATGATTATACCATAATTTATTTCAACAAGTCCTCCACTCTTAGATGTTTGGATTGATTCTATTTGCTGTTGATGCTGCTGATATCACTATTTACACAGATAAATTGTCCAGGACATGTATTTAAACATGTACTAGAAAGTCTAGGACAGAGACTTAACTGATTATCTCTTTTAGATGAATTTCTAATTCCTAGAATTTCTGGGTCAAGGGTCATGAATGTTTTTAGGACTTTGGTATGTTATTGCCTAGTTTAACTCCAAAACCATTATAAAAAATAAAAATAAAACAACTGCTAAGAAAAGGCACATAAAAGTGACATCTAAACTTCTGGTCATTGCTTCTCAAACTGAGTTTCTCAAACAACTGTTTGATTTCTGAAAGAGGAAGGAACTCTCCCAAACTCATTCTGTGGAGCCTGTAACACCCCGTTACATGGACCAAAACCAAAGACACAACGCAACAAAGACTCTAGGCCATTATCTCTGATGAACATAGACACAAAAGTCCTAAAAAAAAAAAAAAAAAAAAATGAGCAAACTGAATTCAACAAGATATTAAAAATATTATTCATCATGATCAAGTGAGATTCATCTCAAGGATACAAGGATGACTCAACAACACAAGTCAATCAATGTGATAGATCGTATCAGCAGAATGAAGGACAAAAACCACACTTGTACGGTGATCATTTCAACTGACACTGAAAAAGCATCCAATAAAATGTAATGTCCCTTCATGATTAAAAACTCTCAAAAAGTTGATATAGAAGAAACTTACCTCAACACAATAAAAGCATATATGACAGACATGCAGTCAGTATGAAACAGAATGGGGAAAAACTGAAAGCCTTTCCTCAGAGGTCTGGAACAAGACAAGGATGCCCACTATTATTCAACATAGTAGTGGAGGTTCTACCCAGAGCGATCAGACAAGAGAAAGCTATAAAGAATATCCACATTGGAAAGGAAGAAGTCAAATTATCATTGTTTGCAGACAATATGATCTTCTATGTAAGGAAATCTAAAGACTGCACAAAAAAACTATTAGAACGAATAAACAAATTCAGTAAAGTTGCAGCTTACAAAATCAACGTGCAAAAATCAGTAGCATTTCCATACACTGACAGTAAACAATGTGAAAAAGAAGTGAAGAAAGTAATCTAATTTACAACAGTTGCGTTAACACAAAGAATGATAAATGCCAGCGGTGATAGATACCCCAATCACCCTGATTTGATTAATTCATACTGTAAGCCTGCCTCAAAACATCACGTGTACCCTATAAAGATAAACAACTATTATGTGCCCATAACAATTATAAATTAAAATTTTTAAAAATGTGTCTTCTTAGGATTGACATCCTGCCAGGTGGACAGCTGAGATGTCCATGAAAAAGAAGCCGCCTGCTGTCATTCCTCCACCTTTTTGGCCAGAGAGCTGTCCCTACTTAAAGAGTGCCCAGCTCCTCACTAGTACCTCCTGGACGCTGGCAGCATTCCCTGCTGTACTGTGATTAGCCAAAGATTTCCTTGAAGTCAAAGCAGGGCTGCCAGCACACTGACAATAGGAAAAGAAAGTGAAATGACCAAAGCTCACCCTAGACCTGAAAGAGAATTGAAGAAACTGCTTGGCCCAGTTCTTGGCTTCAAGCAGACAAGGTATTGCATTATGCAGAAGGATTTTAGTAGATCTAGGCTGCTTTTGACAAGAAGTTACGTCTCTCCAGTCATTATATGCAAATAAAATAGAAAACACCATATAAGGGAAACAAATTGCAACTGGAATGAAAGTGTCCTGCCTGTGAAGGAATAGCCCCTAGCACGGTAATCACCTGAGGGTAGACTCTCCCCTCATCTCCTATTTTCAGTTTGCCTTCAGCTCCACATCTTTTCCTCAAAAACTAGGATAGCAATTGCTGTCAATTCACTCAACATAGGGTGTCCCGATTATCACTAAGATATAAAGTAATAAAAATTTTCCTTCTTAATTTTACATTAGTTTTACTTTCTTTATAAAAATAATGTTTAATAAACAAATAAGGAAAGTCACTACTTTAACACATATCATTAACACATTGTAAGATAACCACTTTTAGCATTTTAGTGCATTTTGGTCTTTTTTAGGTGCGTTTCAAAAAAAAAATTCATTCAATCATAATATACCTATTTAGTATTGTATGTTGCTTGTTTCCCTTAATATTATTTCATAATAATTTTCATGTGATTAATAATTTATAAAACTATTCTTTTCTTCTTTCTTTTTTTTTTTTTTTGAGACAGAGTCTCACTCTGTTGCCCTCAGTAGAGTGCTGTAGCATCATAGCTCACAGCAACCTCCAGTTTTTGAGCTTAGGTGATTCTCTTGCCTCAGCCTCCTGAGTAGCTGGCACTACAGGCGCCCACCACAATGCCTGGCTATTTTTTTGTTGCAGTTTGGCCGGGGCTGGGTTCAAACCTGCCACCCTCGGTACATGGGGCCAGCGCCCTACTCACTGAGTCACAGGCGCCACCCTTTAAAACTATTCTTTTAAAATGACTGCAAAATAACGCTAGGCATCATTCTGTGGGTATACTGTAATTTACCTAACCTTTCCCCATTTTTTTATTAGCATAGATAACAAGGTGGGAAATATTTTTATGCTGAGAACATTTTTTCATATTTTGGATTATTTTTAAAAGATCTGCTTTTAGAAATGAAAGGTCTTGCTCAGTGCATATGAACAGGTAAATAACATAGAACGAGGATATATGTTTTACTACAAAGTAAGGGTTTTTGCAAATGAATTCATTTAAGACATTGAGAACTATAAAATGGTAAAAATGGAGGAATGGTCAAACTACCTAGGTGATATTTCTTATTTGTAAATAGGTCTGGTCACGGATATTTCTGAGTTATAACAGGCTAGGGAGCTGACTTATCTTCTTTCCCTCATATTCAGCTAGCATGATATAGATTTAGCCAGCCACTGTCACAATTCTTGATTTTTTTTTTTTTTTTCCAGGTTATGTGACACATAACACAGGGCCTGGTACTGTGAGTGATTGATAAGACTCTGTTGAACAGGTGAATGAAAGCGCAGGTGTGGGCTTTGAACCTGAGCTGAGGGGGCTTCAAATCCTGATCTTGCCACTTAGTAACTGTGGTACTTGTTAGATAAAGTGCTGTGGAACACAATAAAAGCTGTGTTATGGATAAATTCCAGAAGTTAGTGCCAAGTCCTTTCACAGTTTTCTTATATGAAACTTTACATTACATTCTTAAGCACGAACAGCAATGTTTTGAACATATCACCATGAAATCTGAAGGCTATGGTGTGATTCAGCAAGAGATTCTTAAGGTTAGCAAACTACTGCTCACTAGGTCTTTGAAAATCAGTTTTTATTTCCTTTTCCTGTTGCCAACTGCTGAACCATTAAATGCCAGATAACTTAATGACCTCATCCACCGAAGAGGCCATGGAACTTGGGCGATGGGTGCCATACTTGGTTTTTGATAAGATGAATTACTGGGCTGAGCAAATAACTGCTGACCTGTGGCACTTATTTCCTTCTAATGTTCCTATAATGTCAGCATTTTCAGGCACCTAGCAAGTATAGCAAGCAAAGGCAACATCTCTGATCCAACTCCATTTCCATAAGGTGAGTTTTTAGTGGGGGTGTGTTGTAGGGAGGACACAGAAATTCACAAATGACAAGTTATTTCTGGATTCCAAGGATATTGTTAGGGCCAATGAAATAGAGCTCTGAAAAGGTTAGTTCATCCTCTCTAAGGAAGACTCTCAAAAGGAAGAAATTACAACTATGTATCTTTTAACTTCCACAAGAAAAACTCCAGTTTGTGGGGGAAAATTTTAATCTTAAGAACAAATAATGGAGTGGAGCTGAATAAGGATCAAGCAGCAAGTGTCTACACTGCAGGGTTCCCAACAGGGAAGTCCGGCCTAATGTCCCTTGGTGGCCTGTTATCCCTCATACAGTTCTGCAGCTGAAAGGTGCAGAGGAAGGTGGGTTTTAGATGGAGAGAGCACAGGCGTGACATGGAAAGCGGGATTCGGTGGCATCTTTGGAGGTCTGCTGGAAGTAAAAGGGTTGCTTTCAATCCAAGAACACTTGCTTCACTAAAGCAGGCACCTCACCTCGTCTCTCATCCCCACCCTCTTTCTCTAAAGCAGGATCGCGAGGGTTGTGCTGTGCTGTTATTCTCCCTCGCAGGCCACGTGTTTCCACCCTGTGCCTTCCACCTCCTTTTTGTTAAGACAGGAAGAGAGAAGTGTGTAAGATAGCGTATCAGGCAGAGTTCTCCAGAGAAACAGAGCCAGCAGGATGTATATATATGAAAATAGATATAGAACATGACACATATATTACTATATCATATAAAGTAGGATATACAATATGAAAAAATATAAAGATTTATGATATGTAGCATATACTATTAAAAAAACATATACCATATATACTCGAATATATACGGTAGGCTGGGTGTGGTGACTCATGCCTATAATCTCAGCATTTTGGAGAGACAAGGTAGGAGGATCATTTGAGGCCAGGGGTTGGGGACCAGTCTCAGCAACATAGCCAGTCCCTGTTTCTACAAAAAAGAAAAAGAAAAAGAAAAATTAGTGGAGTGTGGTGGCAGAGGCAGGAGGATCACTGGAGCCCAGGTGTTTAAGGCTGCAGTGAACTGTGATGATGCCACTATAGTCTGGACAAGAGAGTGAGAAATTTTCTCTCCCCCCCCCCCAAAAAAAAGAGAGAGTGCCTACACACATAAGGGAATAAGAAATTTATTCCAAATTTATTTCCATAATCATGGAGAGACTTGCAAGTCTGAAATTGTATGGCAGGCCAGTAGGCTGGAAATACTTTAGCAGAAGCCGATGTTGCAATGTTAAAGCCATTTCATTGGCCCATTAATACTACTTTCTCAGAGAAACCTCAGTTCTACCTTTAAGGTCTTTCAATTGACTGGATAAGGCCCACTTTGATTATTAAAGAAAATCTCCTTTACTTGAAGTCACCTGATTGAACCACCTCTACAAACTGCCTTCACAGCAACACCTGGATTCGTGATTGGGTAACTGGACACTCCAGCCAGGCCAGGTTGACACATAACACTAACGGTTACAGAAGGTTGTGAGATTACAGACATCCTTGGATACATTTTTAATTGGTCCATAAGAGACATGCAGTGAGTGGACTCACACCTGAAGTGGGGTGATGTTTGTTTCACATCCTCCTCCCTTCTTTGTCCACTCAGCTTTCCCCAGAGGCCACTTCTTCAAGACTCCTTCACTCCTGGATACTCACTGCCTTCTGCAGCCGCGATGGCCCTTAAGTTTGTACCCTCGCTGAGATTCCACTCTTCCTCTCACACCCAGGGTCACTTTGCCCCTCAGCCTGACTTACACAGGCACACTCATCTCCCCTCCACTATTATCCGCTGGTCCAATCCACCCCTCATCTGCCTAAAATTCTCCTCATCATCTCCCCCTTCTACTCTCCCCTCTTCTAATCCACTCACCACTGAGCGCTTGAGATCTTTTTATGTAAAATGAAATCTGATTCTGCTGCTTTGCTGTTTAAAACTCTCCAAAAATGTTTGATCCATAGAATGCAACCCCTTCGTATTACAGGCTGAGTTGCATCACCCTCCAATTCTTATGTTGAAACTCTAGCCCCCTGTCCCGAAGAATCTGAGTGTATTTGGAGGTTGGACCTGTAAAGAGGTAATTAAGTCAACATAAGCATGTTAGTGTGGGTACCTAATCCGACCTGACTGGTGTCCTTGTAAGAAGCAGGGACAAGGACACAGAGAAACACAGTGGGGACATGCACACAGAAGGGATGGATGGATCAAGGATCAAGTGAAAGCGCAGGTGAGACCAACCTTGCTGGCACCTTGAGTCCGGATATCCAGCCTCTGGACCTATGGGAAAATAAATGTCTGTTGTTTAAGCGCCACAGGCTGTGGCATTTTATTATGACAGCCCCAGCAGAATAAGACATTTTACCATAACCCACAAGGTCCTAAGGGGTCTGTCCTGCCCATCTGTCCATGCTCATCTCTTCCCATTCTCTAAGCTACCCACTTTGCTCAAGCTTCCACGACTCCTCCCTGCTTCTCAAGCACATCCAGCTGGCCCCTTTCGGGAAACTTTGCACCAGTTGTTTCTTCCGCAGGAGAGGCTTTTTCTTCAACTCTTTATATAATGGGCTCGGGACTTCAGCTGTAATGTCACTGAATCACAGAGGCTTCCCTAGACCATTTAATTCAGAATAGCTTTCCTGCCACTAAACTCTGCTGAGTAACTACCCCATCATTCTGCTGTGTTTTCTCCCTGACACTTACCGTTCTCTGGCGTCATATTTTTATTTGGTTGTAACACATTTATTTCCTGTCTCCCATAGGGGAAAGAAGTTCTCTGAGAGCAGATGCCTTCTCTGCCTTGCTCACCACTGGATTCCCAGCACACAGGGCCTGGCTCATTGCTGGTGTCTAAGTGAATATTTATTTTTATTTTGTAAACATACAAACAACAAATGATTTAGTTTATTGACTAATTAATAAATGAACAAATAAAGCAGACAAAGTATTTTGAGTGAAGATTCAGAAAACAAAGATATCTGCTTTATATATTTATGTTTTATGATTCCTTTTTCCCCATCAAAACTCCTGGGGATTGGTGTTTATTTGTTTGTTGCTTTATAACTGAGGCTGGGGTGCAGTGGTGTCATCACAGCTCAGACTCCTGGACTGCAGCCTCAGACTCCTGGACTCAAGGGATCCTCCTGCCTCAGCCTCCCCAGTGCTGAGACTACAGACACCCACTGTCACATCCAGCTAATTTTTTTCTATTTTTTGTAGAGATGGAATCTTGCTATGATGCTCAGGCTGGTTTTGAATTCCTAGTCTCAAGTGATCCTTCTCCCTTGACCTCCCAAACTGGTGGGATTACAGGCACAATCCACCCAGCTGCTTCAGACCACCCTTAGGGAGCCTCTTCCCAGACTTCAGTATGCCAAAGAATGAGTTTGAAAGCTGTTAAAATCATAGATTCCAGGCACCCATTCCTAAAGATTCTGGATCAGCAAATTTCGGTGTGTCAGGAATCTTTATTTTTAACAAACATCTAACCAAAGTGATTCATCCTTTGGGAAACACTGTTTTGGGGCAAGACACAGCAGACCCAGCTTGGCTAAGTACTTTCCTAGGAACAGAGATGTATCAAAGGAAACAGCTCTCAGTTACTCCTCCATCCAGTTACTCCCCACCCAGAGACCATGGGAAACACATGAGAAGGATCTTCTTGAAGCTGAGAGATAATAGGTAAAAATCAGATCAATGTTTGAATACTGTGATCACCAACACTGGGTACTAGTACTGGTCTTTGGCCTGTTAGGAACTGGAGCGCACAGCGTTACCACCCGAGCTCTGCCTCCTGTGACCTCAACCCCCCTGTCCATGGAAAAATCATCTTGCATAAAACCAGTCCCTGGTGCCAAAAGGTCGGAAATCAGCATTCTAGTATTTCTTCTAACACCCATCTTTCCACCTTGTTTAGGCATAGGTGGGGCCTAAATGGTGCCACTTGCTTCATTCACCTTTAGGCGACGCTTGTGGCAGGACAAACTGAAGAAAGGCTATGGCCTGTGTAAGGACAACCTCCCATTGCTGTCTTTTTGGCATCTGCTAAAATCTAGCCAGAGGATCTGAGGCCTTTCTAAGAGGAGCCAGAGATGCCTCTAGCACATTTCCACACCTTGTTTCTCCACCCCAAGTCCTTCCACCATCCCAGCAGGTTGCATTATAGTACTTGTTCCGTAAACATCTGGCCTGTTTGACACTTGACCTCTAGGTTTGAGGGGCATGGAAACTTTTCGAGGGCACGAATTATGTCTTATTTATTCTTCCATCCCAGTGATTTCCAGCCACGGCACACCGATATGCTGTGAGAGGATCTTAGATGTGCTGCAAAAATTTTTTAAAATCATTAATTACTGTGAACAAATTAGTCACAGAGTGAAGAACAGAGGGAGTAGTATATCACCAAACAAAAGGAAGAAAACAATTTATCAATAAAGGTCTCTTGGTTTCATATCAGAAGAAAGTTTAAATTTAGATGCAATATATGTGCTAGTATGTTCCCAATTATACTGAAAATAATCTATTAGTGGTGTAAAATTTGCAAAGACAAATTCTTTCATTGACTAAATATTTACTCTCCTCTCTCAAAAACAAAGCCAAAAAAAAAAAAAGATTACTAATTAAATTATCTTCAAAGGAAGTTCAAAGTATGGTGAGTATAATCTTTTATTACTTTTTTTTTTTTTGAAACAGAGTCTTCCTCTGTTTCCCTTGGTAGAGTGCTGTGGCATCATCACAGCTCACAGCAACCTCAAACTCTTGGGCTCAAGCAAACCTCTTGCCTCAGCCTCCCAAGAAGTGGGAACTGCAGGCGTGCACTATTACACCCATGCCAGTTTTTCTATTTTTAGTAGAGATGGGGTCTTGCTCTTGCTCAGGCTGGTCTTGAACTCCTGAGCTCAAGCCATTCACCCACCTCGGCCTCCCAGAGCGCTAGGATTACAGGCCTGAGTGACCACACCCATCCTTTTCACTCTTTTTTTGAACAACGTAATTTAAGCGTGCCAGAGAAGTTTAACTACAGGTTCAAGTGTGCTGTGAGATAAAAAAGCTGAAAAACTCTGTTCTATCCCCACAGTGCCAGGCATAGAACATGAGCTCAGAAAATACTAATCTCTTCATGGTTGGCTGAGGAAGACGATCAAGGAGATTGTCCTCCCTGCAGAGGTAGCGTCTGGGAAGTCCTCAGATGCAATAGTGCATTTGATGGGAAGCAGTGATTACATCACACTTCACAGTATAAATTAATAGAAAGAAATAGGCCTTCTTTTTGTTCTTTCCAGGCTTATAACAATTTGTGTTTAATTATTCCTGATTAATCTCAATATGCTGAAAAGCTGTACTTATTCAAGCTCTAAAATGTGAGGGGACTTGCCTTAGGAAAACAATATATATAAATAGGCCTTATTTCAATTGTATTCATAAGGAATGTGGCCACATTCCTGTAACTTGCCATTTGGTTTAGACGATGCCAATGCCTCATATTTAAGTCACGAATGTGGAACTTTGAGACAGAAGACTCTAAAAATAAAGACATCTATTTTGCCAACAGTTCCCCAAGTTGGTATTTGAGGGAAAAGACTCGACTGTACAGTTGTGAGGAGTTGGGTGCTTTTGTACTTAGTAAAAGAATCGCCTACCTTGCACAATTCTCAACACTTCCAATTTTAGCCAGGAGGAAAAAATCTGATAAAATATTTTCAAGTTCTTTGATGAAAAGGTGATAGGACACATTTATAATGTTCCCGCAGTAACAAAAGGACTCCCAGGACACATAGCTGCTCCAAATGGCACATGTTTAGGGAACAGTGAGAGCATTACTGTTCTTAATAATAAAAAGGTTCATCCTTTCTCAGACGCCAAGAAATAGTCAAATGTTTTGGACCAATTCCAACTCTTTTTGGTTAGCCCTCTCTCATTCCTTGTGGATGTTCTTTTTTGCAGCAGTACAAAAAAAATAAAAAAATAAATTTAAAAAACCATGTGGAATGGGAGCCCTGCAGGAGGAAGAGGGAGTGAGCATACCAACAGTTCCTTGGTTAGGTGTGGAGGCAGCTGCCGAGCTCCAAATACATAAATAAAGGCAAATTCAAAGATCGAGAACACAGATAGGACTGTCTCATATTTTCCCAAATGAGTTTAATATCTTCTATGGCTTTTTCAACATTATTTGATTGCTTTTTCTTAGTATAAAATTGTCTTGATCTTTGCATGACTAGTCTAAGCCAGCCCTCATTCCTGTCTTTCACATGAACAGGAGAAATAATTTCGTTCCTCTTTCAATCTTTAAACATAAAATCTGGGTCTGCAGGACCCGCAGGAATGAAAGTGTTGTGTGTCAAACACTAAAACCAACTAAGACAAAGTATACTTTGTTAAATGATATATAATTATTATACAAATAAATATTTTTGCATATGGACAACCATTTAATCCTGGGCAATAATAAAGTATGTTTTTAAAACAGTAAGCAAAACAGTGAGTTTTCACCAACTGTGCGATGTCTTCTGGACATGTTGGTAGGAGAGACGATTGCATAAAATTGGAAACTTTTGTAATGGAAAGAATAATCCAAACCAATGGGCTTTCCCAGGGTGAAATTCCATGCTGAGCCAAGTTATCCAAGGGTCTCAGGACACCTGGCCAGGAAAGGCTCTGACCATAGATAGAATTGGGGCTGCATACCTGACAAAGGATCTGAAAGACTGACTCGACACAGAATATGGAAATACCTATTATTCCACCCATAGGACCATGCTCTGACCTCCAAAAAGATCGTATTACATACAAGTATTTTACTGGGAGAAGTGTTGCATTAACTCATTAATTCTATACTCAACATGGATAAGATAAGCAAATTGTACTGAAGCCTGGAGAATGGCTGGACATGAAAGGAGATTATGGAGATGAGAAAGGAATGATACTGGTCCTGAGTAGGGAACCCTGCTTGGGTTGGGGGTGAGGGAGGTGCCTGGAGAGCCAGCAGATGAGAATGAGGACTCTGCCTGTGGGCAGGCAGAAGCCAGGGACGGGTGAGAGGCGAGGCTCAGGGTCCTGCTCTCTGGAGTACTGGATGGTAGTTCTCCCAGGAGAAGACAGAAGGCTTTAAACTCTGGAAACTGGGACGGCTGCCCACAGCTTGATTGAATGAGGACTAACAAAATACCCACTTTAGGGCACAGGGATGGTGTCTTTTACTGAAAAAGTCAGTTCTGGGGGAGGCCTTTCAATTCTCTCTGCCGACACACTCAAGAACAGGATTTCCCAAACAGTGAAATGGGAGCCACAGTGGGACAAGATAGATATTTTTACTTTAATAATTACATATGTTTTAATATCTATTAGAAAAAGGTAAACAGCACATCAAACCTATGATTTTAGGAATATTGCAAGTTAGGAAGAAACCAAAGTAAAAGAAATGAAATTTATTTAAAGGAAAATATTAAGTAGGTTAAAAAAAAAAAAAAATGAAGGCATGGGAATGATTAAGTGTGTAGAAAATACTGTTTCAAAGATATTTAGAAACAAACATACTACTGGTCTGCTTAAGAGTTATGATATATTTATAAGCTAGTAAATGGAGCCATTTATCTTCAATGCAAATGACTAGGGAAAAATGAAGTTGGAACTTCAAATGATACAGCATTCTAGTTTCCAAAGCATTTTTTGGAAAGTACTGTATTTGGAAAGACACTAGTGCAGTGTAGAGTCTTTGGAGTCAAGGTCTGAATTCAGACTTCACAAATGGTTAGCTGTATGACCTTGGGTAAGACACTTTATCATAGCAGGGCATTGTGGCGAGTACCTGTAATTCCAGCTACTTGGGAGGCTGAGGTAAGAGAATTGCTTAAGCCCAAGAGTTTGAGGTTGCTGTGAGCAGTGACGCCGTGGCACTCTCCTAAGAGAGACTCTGTCTCAAAAAAGAAAAAGACACTTTATCAGTCTGAGTCTTGGTTTGCTCAACTTGAATGGATATACAGTTGGCCCCACTGTATCTGTGTGTCTTGCATTTAAGGATTCAATTGACCTCAGGATAAAAATATTTGTTAAAAAAATGTGTAATAGGTGGCACCTGTGGCTCAAAGGAGTAGGGCGCCAGCCCCATATGCTGGAGGTGGTGGGTTCAAACCCAGCCCCAGTCAAAAAAAAAAAAAAAAGAAAAGAAAAGAAATGGATAATTACATCTGCAATCTGCGTTGTAGGTATACAGATTTTTTTTCCTGTCATTATTCCCTAAACAATACAGTATAATGACTATACTGTGTGGCATTTGCATTATATTAGGTATAAAAAGGAATATAATGATAATTTACAGTATATAGGAGGATGTGACTAGGTTATATGAAGTACTGTGTTATTTTGAGTAAGGGACTTGGTCATCTGTGGATTTTGGTGTCTATTGGGGTTCCTGGAACCACTCCCCTACTGATACTGGGGGAAAGTTATACCCAGTATCTCCTTCTAAGAATTCTTATAAAGGTTAAATGAGCTGATGAATGTAAATTGTTTAACTTATCTGGAAAATAACAATGTCATAACAATCTCAAAAAAAATGTATAGTATCTTTTTTCTTGCTTAGGACTTTTTAAAATCCTTTGTTTTAAAAAGTCCCTTTAACTGGCTTTTTCCACATCTCTACAGATATGACAGTTATTACTACATACTTTGGTTTTATATGTCATCATTTTAGTGTACACGGTTATGGCAAAGTACATGATTGTTCCCCAAAAACCTCCTGATCACCTCCCTGGGTCATTTCAATTCATGCCTCTTCTCTGCTTTTCATGCATTTTTAAATGCTTTGGTTCTGTTCATAGAGGATCCCATATAATCTACCTCCTTCTATTGCCAAAATTCCAGGAAGGCTTTGTGATGATCTTTCACCCATTTGATACTTTCATAACAACCAATCAACCTTGTAACTATGTGACACATTCTTCACCTTGTGGGTCATCTGCCTCTTTTGGAAAGACATTTGAAATGGAGTCCTCTGTTTCTTTATCTAGATACCGTATGCCAATTGCTAGGGCCACTTAATACCAGGAGAGGGTCAAAAGGATACATTCCTGAAACAAATTTTCTTAATGTCAAACTGACCAGCTAAGCTTTCTAGAGCTGAATCGTAACACTCATTGACTAATGTATTAGGATAACCTCACAGTAGCCTGAACTACCAGGTAACTAAAGCAAGGCTATTCTGTGCTAGTTTGAAATAACCGCCTAAAATCAGTGTCTTCATGATAGCTTTCAGTCTTTGAGACAACGCATTAACATCACAAGGTTCCTGCTGTCACTGGTCACCAGGCGGTTGTGTTTTGCTCAGCAGAAAGCTGACGTTGTTCAGAGCATGCACTCATCTGAGTCCCAGCTCCACTACTGACTATGTGGCCTGTAGCCAGTTCCCCTGTGTCTCATTTTCCTCAATTATGGGAAGGACACATCAAGTGCTTGGAAGAGCATCTGTCTTGCAGCCATCCTGTGACAATATTATGAACCTCCACCCCAAATTTGATTCAGATGTTGAAAACTGATGATGCTACACACCCACTAAGAAAGTATGAAAAGATTTATCATGATGAGGCTTTTGGGGGAGAGCAGGGTGGGACTCCCAAACCTGTCCAAAAATAGCTTGAGAGAGCAAGAAAAGAAGGTTGGCTTGGAGTTTTTATTGTGGTTAGTGGGTGGGGACTGCCGAGGGTCCCAAACACAGGCAGGATTTTGTATAGCTGGAATCTTGCAGATGTGATGGGAGGAGCTCCAGGACTTCTTACCAACTTGCCCAGATGTGTGCAGAAAGAAGTGGAGCTTAAAAGCTGTCAGGAAGATATCATCAAAAAATGGAGTCAGAATTTATTATAGTGTGTCATGAAGCAAATAGTCAATAAATTCTGTTACTGTATTTGCCTTCCACTGATCCCTACAGCTCTCTGAAGTATGGTACTCTGGGTATGAGATGTGCCCCCAGACTTTTCAGATAGACTTGTTCTCTAATGGCAAATAGAGCATCACCCTGAATGGGTTCATGTTGCCCCCCAAAGACCAAGTCAATGTGTCGGTATGAGCTCTTCATCCAATAGCAAATGACTTAAGAGTGAAGAAAAAAGTCCCAATCTACCTATATTTATATGAGTTTGAGTGTGTGTATATTCTATCATCTGGATACACATAATAAATACACAGTCTCTGACTGCAACATTAGGTTTGGTACACTGCAGTAAGTTTATATATTATTATCAGCATCTTTGAGATGATTAAAAATTTTTCAAGAATACGGGGGCCTGGTATGGTGGTTCATATGTGTAATTCTAGGACTCTGGGAGGCCACGGCAGGAATACACCTTGAGCTCAGGAGTTCTAGACGAGCCTGAGCAAGAGCAAGATCCCATCTCTATCTAAAATAGAAAAACCAGCTGGGCATTGGGGCAGGCACCTGTAGTCCCAGCTACCCAGGAGGCTGAGGTAGGAGGATCACTTGAACCAGCAGCAGAGCATTAAATCCTTCCCACACTTGGAGCCTTTTGACCTCCCCTTCTGCTGCCTCACCAGGAATTCCACATGGAGAAATTTCTGTGGTTTTAAGGGTGAGTGTGGTTAGATTGGGTCCCCCTGAATAATCCAGGATACTTTCTTTATGCTAAAGTCCTTAACCTTAATGAAATCTGAAGAGCCCCTTTTGACATTTAATGCATCATATTCACAGGAGGTTCCAGGGATGAGGGTGTGGACATCTTTTGGAGGGTATCCTACATACCACACTGCTTTCATTTACTAATTCTTGTAAGATTCATTCATGTTGTTGGATGTGTCAATAGTTGGCTCATTTTTATTGCTCAGGATATACCACAATTTGTTTATTCCTTACCTGTTGATGAGCATTTTGGCTGTTCCCTGTTTTTATTTAATATTAATGGAAGTTGCTATTTTGGAAACTCAGAAAACAAAACCTCAAAATACAGCACTTTGACATGCTGCATACTTTAAACTAAGAAGAAACCTTATAACCAAGGTCAGTGTGACCTTTTCCCAGTCCTCCCCTGCCCCTATTTCACACCCCTCTGCCTCCCTCTGTAGGGAGGAGCTTTCTCTGAAGTTCCTTTATCTGGCTAAGGGAAGTTCCTCCAGAAGGAATGCAATTGTCTTGAGCCCCTTCTCAAAGCCCAGATAAGCTTTGTCCCAGGCTATTGTCTGGTTTTTCCCCATTCTTCTCCCCTGAAAATTATATGCTTGTCCCCTAACCTAACCCCCCTCATCACTCTTCTATAAAGAAGAAAGCTGCTAAATCTCATTGGGTTATTAGGTACTCAATTTCCTCTGTGTACTACCTGTGCACATGGTAATCTATATGCCTTCTCTCCTGTTAATCAGCCTATTCTCAAGTTCATTTCTCACTCAAATGTGAATCTTAGCAGGGGAGATGGAATTCTCTCACCCCAATACAATGAAACATTTATTACGGACATCCAGTATATTTTAATTTTTCTTGTGTAAATACAAAATAGAGTGGCTGGGTCACATGATAAGGTGCCAAATTATTTTCCAAAGTGGCCGTGCCATTTTATATATCCACCAACAATGTATGAGAATTCTGGTCACTCTACATTACCACCATACTTAGTATTGTCAGTTTTAGAAGGAAAATCCCCTCTAGTAGATGTGATAGTTCCTTGTGGTTTCAATTTGCTTTTCCCTCATGACTGATGATGTTGAACATCTTTTCATGTGTTTATTTATCATATAACATCTTTGCTTCTGTTTCTTAATTTGTGAAATGGGGATGTTGTGTCCATTTTACAAAGTTATCGTGAAGATTAATGAAAATGATTTGCCCAAAAATGATCTACCCAAAATGATTTACCCACCTACAACTCAAAAGTTGTTATAGGACAGGTGCTTTAGAAAAGTCATCTCACTTAACCCTCAGTAAGTACGCACAGTGAATTAAATGGTCCCCCCCTCCCAAAGATATATCCACATCTTAACACCTGGAAGCTGTGCATGTGATCTTTTTTGGAAAAAGAGCCTTTACAGATGCAATTAAGTTAAAACCCACAAAATGAGATCGTTTTGAATAACCTAGTTGGGCTCTGAATTCAGTGACAAGTATCCTTATAAGAGACACACAGGGGTGGAGGTGGGGTGGCAGGAGGATGAGCTCCTGTGAAGACAGAGGCAGAGAATGAAGTCATGCGGCCACAAGTGAAGGACTATCTGGGGCCCCCAGAAGCTGGAAGAAGCAAAGAGGAATCTTTCCTAGAGTCTTCAGAGGGAGCACAGCCCTGCTGACATTTTAAATTCACACTTCTAGCTCCAGGTCTATGTGAGAACAAATTGCTGCTATTTTAAGCCACCAACTTGTGGTGATTTGCTATGGCCGCTCTAGGAAACAAATCCAGTAATATTATCCCCATTTTACAGATAATGAACCTAGATACCAGAAAGATTAAGTTACTTGTCCATAGTTCACAGCCATCAATCAGACTCAAAAATTTTTGATCCAAATGCATTGTGATTAATCATTACACCGTATTTCACCGGATATACGCCAGTCTGCTTCCTCGTGGGGCTTAGATGCCTTAAAACATCACATCTGAAGCACGAGCAAGGCCTGATCTAGGTAGTATAAATGAGAAGTGTCAGCCATAACCTTTGCCTCTGCCTCTTTGCCTCTTTGCCTACTTGCCCTGGCAACGGATGCCCGTTTCCTGTCTATGGCAAACATATTCTGCTTTGTAAGCTTTCTTACTCTGTAAACCTACCTTTCTCTTTCTCAGCAAACTTTGTTTCACAGTTGCCTTTAAATTGAAAATATAAGTATGTGTATGTGTGGGTGGGGGAACCAAGTTCATAGCACAACAGCAGACTGACAACTTCCTAGTTATCCAAAGCTATATTATCCAATTGTACCTTTATTCATTCTTTCCAGCTATACTATTCTTTCTTTAGATTTTGATGTAAAAAACATCAAAAAAGTATCTCTACATGCTATAGAAGAGATGAAAGAGTTTCGTTTCTTGTATAAAAACTGGGGTAGAAAAGAAAAAAGTGTCCAGGAGAAAATGTACTTAGTTTTTTCTTAAGCAAAAAGAGAATAAAATCAATCTCTGAAAAATGTTGGGGTGAGGGATACTAATCCTTTCATGCAGTCAAAAATCCACATGTAACTTTGGACTCCCTCCAATTTAACTGCTAATAGCCTCCTGTTGACTAGAAACCTTACCGATGACAAGCAGTTGATCAACACATGTTTTTGTCTATGTTATATGTAGTATTATATATATTTTATAATAAAGTAAGCTAGAGAAAATAAAATGTTATTAAGAAAATCATGAGAAGAAGATACAGTAGAACTTGCCTATTCACCCTGTAAGTAGACCACACAAAGGACTGTAACAAATTGGCCAATAAATGGAGGTGATGGACGTAAAGAACAAGGCCTAATTTATTAATATTCGTAAGTACCTGTGGTGTATGTCTGGTCTATGAAAATTAGGTCAACTTAAGAGTATGGTCAATGTAGGGGAGTGGTCGCCTATAGAGGTTCTACTGTGTTTTTATTATTTGTTAAATGGAAGTGATTCATCACAAAGGTCTTCATCCTTCTTGTCTTCACAAAGAGTAGGCTGAAGAGGAGGCAGAAGAAGGGGAGTTGGTCTTCCTATTTCAGGGGTGACAGAAGCAGAAGACATCGACATGTGAGTGGACCTGCACAGCTCCAACCCATGTTGTTCTAGGGTCAACTATAAGTCAACAGTATTAATTATTGAGGGAAAAATGTTGAAATCTCCAACTCTAATTATGAAATTGCTAATTTTTTCATTTATATCAGGTTTTGTTTCATGCACATTTAAATTCCTTCTCCTCCAAATTCACATGTTGAAACTTAGCTCCCAAGGTGATAGTAATAAGAGGTGAGGCCTTTGGGAGATGATTAGGTTATGAGGGGTTGGCCCTCATAAATGTAATTAGTGCCCTTATAAAAGAGGTACTAGAAAGCTGTCTTCACCTTTCCACCATGTGAGGACTCACAGAAGGCACCATTGTAGTGGCACAGGCCAACAGTCCCAGCTATATGGGAGGCCGAAGCAGGAGGACTGCTTGAGGCCAGGGCCAGCAGTTTTGAGGTCCCAGCCTGGATGACACAACAAGTCCTCATCTCAGTAGGGGGGAGGGAGAAAGAAAGAAGGAAAAGAAAGAAAGAAACAATGGCAGGCACCATCTATGACCTAGGAATGATCTATGAGAAATGAGCCCCCACTAGACACTGAATCTGTTAGCGCCTTAATCTTGAACCTCCAGCCTTCAGAACTGTGAACAATAAATTTCTGTGGTTTATAAATTACCCAATCTATTTTTGTTATAGGATTCCAAGAAGACTAAGACACGAACTGTATATATTTAGAATTTTTTAAATCTTGATGAATTGACTTCTTTATCTTTATGAAATGACCCTGTGATTCCTGGTAAATTTTTTTATTCTGAAATATACATTGTTCGATATTAACATAACCACTTCAGCTTTTATCAAATTTATTTCAGCATGGTATTTTTTTCTATCCTCATACTTTAACTTATGTGTCTTTCTGTTAGAGTGGATTTTTTTATGGACAGCATGTAATTGAGCCTTGCTTTTCCTTCATGCTGATAATCTCTGCCTTTTAACTTGGATGGTTAGCCTATTACATTTAATGTAATTATCAATCATTGGTTTTAAATCCACAACCTTTATTTGTTGTCTATATTTTCACATCTGTTCTTTGTTTTCTTTTTTCTTATTTTCTTTCCTCTTTTGAATTGTGATTTTTATGATTTAATTTTATTGGCTTTTGTTTTGTTTCATATGTTTTTGTTGTTTGTCTTATTTCTTAAATTGATTCATCTTAAGTGTATAGTGTACATCATTCACTTATTAGAGTTTACCTTCAAATTATATCATTATATATGTATATGTGTATACACACACACATATATATACCATATATAGTTTAAGGACCTTACAGCAATATATGTTCATTTCCCACCCTAACTTTTGTGCTAGTGCTTGTTATCATAATTTAACATTTACACATATTATAAACCCCACAATACATTATTACTTTTAACAGTCAATTATCTTTTAAAGAGATTTAGAAATAAGAAAAATATATATTTTTTTCATATATTTACAATATCTTGTCCTCTTCATTCATTTGTAAGACCCAAATTTCTGTCTGAAATCATTGTCCCTTTCTACCTAAAGGACTTCCTTTTTCATTTTTCATTTTTTCAATTATTGGCAATACATTCTTTCAGATTTTATATGTGTGAAAAGTCTTTTTAAAGATGCAACCCCACTGTGTTCTGGCTTGCATTTTTTATGAGAAGTCTATTATTATTATTATCTTTTTCTATGGACTAAATTGTGCTCCCCCCTTCAGTTTTTTAGGCTCTAACCCCTAATGAGAGTGTATTTGGAGAAAGGACTTTTAGGAGGTAATCAAGGTTAAATGAGGTGGTGCTGGCACTCTGATCTCAGACTCACAGCCTCTGTGCTCAGCCTCAAGTAATTTTTCTGTTCCCTCACCAATCTACCTTTTACACATATGTTAGACTGCTTGGCATTGTTCTATAGCTTACTGACATCTTACTCATTTTGTTCCCCAATCTTTTCTCTGTGTGTTTTATTTGTTTATTTATTTATTTTTCTTTTTCTTTTTCTTTTCTTTTCTTTTTTTTTTTTTTTTTTTAGGCAGAGTCTTTGGTACTTTGTTGCACTGGGTCACCACAATGCCCGTCTATTTTTTAGAGATGAGGTCTCCCTCTGGCTCAGGCTGGTCTTAAACTCCTGAGCTTAGGCAATCTGCCATCCTCGGCCTCCCAAGTGCTAGGATTACAGGCATGAGCCACTGCACCCGGCTTCTCTGTGTGTTTTATTGGAATAGTTTCTTTCTATTTCTAGGTCTTCAAGTTTAGTATTTCTTTTTTTTCCTGCAGCGTCTAATCTGCTGTTAATTTCAACCTCTGAGAGTTTGGGAGGGTGGCTGCCTTGGGTACTGTATATTTCATTTCTAAAGATTCCATTTGGATCTTTTGTATGTCTTTCATTTCTCCCTCATCATCCTCATGCTTTCATCTATCTTCCTGCATGTATGTAATATTTTTATAAATGGTTTGATATCCTTTTTTACTAATTCTATCATCTGTATAATTTTTTTTATAATTATGTTTTTCCCAGTTTCATATGTGTTTAAAGTGGGGAAGTGAATCTGATTCTTATTATTCCATCATGTTTAGAAGCTAAAGACTTTAATGTTGGGACACCTATTGAAGAGAATTATTTGTTTTATGCCCATAAAGTAGGGGCAATAATAAACCAACTAGGAAAATATTAAAACTTATTATTCAGTTAATCTCAACTTGGTGAAAACTATTGTTTGATTTAATGAGGCAAAAGATATGATTATACGATTAGAAAACAAAACTTGACTACATCTCGAGGGTTCTAAATTTTTGTCCTAAATAGAATAAAGCATTTTATATTAACACTATTATTCTTATTGCATATACCACCACAGCCATTAGATTCTCATAAGGTGTTTGGCATTTCCTACATATGTATTCCTGCATGCTTCAAAAATATACCCGCACTACTGGAAGAAGTTTTACTGTTAGCTGTTAGATGTTCAGATCTTCATTTACAAATACCTAACATAGTTTCCCTACTGGAATTCTACAGATAGAATTTCCTATCTGGTTAGTATCTAGTAAATGCTCAACACTTTTAGGCATATCTCCAAATGGATAAGTGAAAAGTGAGCTGTCAAAATCTCATTTTGCACAAAGCACTATTATTTGATTATGTGAGATGAAAGTACTTGTATATGTTTACTTCTTTGGGGAAAGGAGTGCATCTCGTACACAGCTATATCCACAGAGAACATGCTGGGTACATAGTAAGTACTGTAAATATTTGTAGAAATAAGAGAATAGACTACTGTTTATTTATTCTCAAAGATGACAAGAAGTACGCTGGTTACTCTCAGAGCCTATTAACTTTTGTGTTTTCAGCTGAGCATCGAGAAAATTGAAAGACAATAACAACAATAAAGTACAACCTGAGGTGTTAAAGAGTACAGCTAAACTCTTTGCGCCAGAGGCCCATTTACACTAGCCTATTAAAGTCTGGATACAGATATCTAGAAAGACGGGGTTGCTGGCATCAGACCAAATTCCCAGAGGCAAATTTTTAACCTTAAATAAAACTTAATTCTGCTGGCATATGTTTTTATGATATTATATAAATTTAACCACCCCTTAACTAAGATTATATCCCATAAGGAACAATTTTTCTTAAATATTTTGTGATTTTATATTTCATAATTAAATTTTACAAAAGAAAAAGTAATAAACATTTGGCTATTTTAAAATGGTTTGCTGAATTTTGCTTGTCAGCATCTAGTCATTATTGTGTATTTTATGTCCTTTTAAACAGTCCCATATTTGAAAGAAAATAGCAGTTGTTCATTAATTATTTTTCTGTGTGTGTATGAGAGAGAGACAGAAACTATCCTTCAGAGACATCAAACATAGGCCTTGCTTATTGATGGTCTTTTTTGATTGCAAACTAATCAACTGGCAAAAATAAAGTGACTCCTACATGGGATTCTTGGGAAAAGCAATATATGTCAGGAACTAGACCATATATGTAGACTAAAGCATGTATCATGTGCTTTAGGAATAAACAATGAAACTATTGGCTATCTGAATCTTGAACGATCACATTAATGTGCTGGATGACTTGGAACGTTGGCCCATTAGTCTTGTATTTTTAAAAACGTGGTTCCATTACATATTCTAGGTCATAGTTGTCAATGAACAGAATGAGGTCTGCATTTGTTTTTCATTACAAGTTGTCTCTAATGTGTATAACAATTTTATAAAGAAAACTTTACTTTTGGTAAATTTTTACTTTTTTTTACAATCTGGATGTATTTTATGAAGTTTACATTCTAATTATTTTGTCATCTCAAGCCCCTTATTAGATGCTTTTAAGATACTAAATAATGTGTGGGAGATGAACTGAGGTTTTAAACACTTGTAGAGTGATTTAAGGATGCTGGTCATTTCTTTTTCTTCTCCTTTGTTTTCAATAAATATTTCATAAATGCTTATTCACTAACTCCAACAATTATCTCACCAGCTAAGGAAACTCTATTCTTCCACAAGCATCAAATTATTTGTAGAATTTTTGAGCTCATTCTGTATTTTTTATTTTTTTACTAAGTCATATATATATATATGTAGATAGATAGATATATAGATATAGACCATGAATACATTTATGCCTTTGTGGCATTCAGTGTGTTGATTATTTGTACAAATTGGAGTGTTTACATCCTACCAATTGACATAGCTTTCACCTCATTTACTTCATCACAGTGTTAAGACATTTGTGTTCAATATGTTTTACGTAGGGTATATAGTTTTCTCTTCCTCGCAAGATAAATATCTTTGTAAATGCTAAGGTTATCTATTAACATATAAATAATAAGTAAATTTTTGACAACACTCATTTGATTGATGCCAGGATAATATTTATATATTTTTTCCCTTTATTTCAAATACAGGGTGAAGTAAAAGTTCTTACTATCAAAACATTATATTACTTTCTGACAGCTTCAGTAAAAATGAGTTGAAAACAAAACAAAGAAGTTTCAACTAGTAGTTTATCAAACACTGAGGTTCTACTATCAACAAAACATATGATGCATCACATAATATTTCTAAATGAGACAAAGGTAAATCAGAGAGTACTGTCATTTGCTCACAGTCACACAGCAGCTCCGACTAGAACTAAAAACAGGTATCTTGGCACTCAGTCCCTTTCTTGTATAATAGAAGTCAATTTTTGAATTGTTCTTTTAATGAGCTTTGAATGTATAAACCCAGATTCTACTGTCAAATTAGTTGGAATTGCTATGTAAAAAACATTTATTTTTTTAATGTTAGTTGCATTAATAAAAACATTTATTATATCCAAGCAAGCAGTGCCTACACAACAGATTTCCAAATTTGTTTTTCGACTTGTATTCAGGGTAACTAACTGTGTAACTCAGAATGCACTTAACTATGATATTGATACAGGCAGAGCTACCTGAGAAGAAGCTGAAATGATTTGCCACTTGAAACAGAGGTAAGATCAAGGCTAAATGAACTATGCCTGCAGTATAACGAGACTGGCATTTTAAGTAAGCATGAGTTTGATTCTTTTAAAGGAATACTTATTAAAAGTACCACCATTATTTTACAAAATTTTGGCACTCTTTCTTTGAAATTGTCTTTCAAAATGACAAGAAAAGCAGAATCACTATTCTTACCTTGCTTTTACCCTAAATTTAATTATCTGGGTGAATCACTCTCACTCATGTATTTAATGTGTTGGGTTCTTTTCCTTAATCATGTCTGTCTTAAGATTTTGCCAACATTAAGCACATTAAAAGTAATGAACTACAGATTCTGAAGAAATTCATATTAAAAATTTGGCTCACAGGCCAGGACCAGTGTCTCACACCTGTAATCCTAGCCCTCGGGGAGACCGAGGTGGCTGGATTGCTTGATCTGAGGAGTTGGAAACCAGCCTGAGCAAATTTCCATCTTTACTAAAAAAAAAAAACAAAAAAAAACCCCAAACCAATACCTAGGTGTTGTGGCAGGCGCCTGTAGTCCCAGCAACTTTGGAGACTGAGGCAAGAGAATCACTTGAGTTTGACATTGCTGTGAGCTGTGACACTACATCACTCTAACCAGGGTAACAGAGTGAGACTCTGCCTAAAAAATAAAATAAATAAGTAAATAAAATCGGAGCACAGACAGCATAAGTAGTTGTCTTTCACATAGAACTTCCCCCTACACACACTTTATGTTCTAATATCTTCTAAAGTCATAGTTTGACTACTAATCAGTTAGCAAATACTTATTAACTATGCTAGAAAAATATTAATAACACAGCATAGTAAACAGAATTTGGCCTTTTGACGAGTCAGATTAATCTACTTTGCCACTTATTCTATTATCCTGGTAAATTATTTAACTTCTGAGTTTCACTTTCTTAACTTGAAAAATGGGGATGATAATGCTTATTTTGTGTGCTTATCGTGAAGATTAATGAAGATAATTTACCCGAAAGCATCTAGAACTAAAAATACATTATAAAGCAGGGGATTTAAAAAGTCACGTCATTTTAGCCTCAAAACAACTCTTGGAGATACTATTATCTCCACTTTACAGATAATGAAACTGAGTGCCAGACAGATTAAGGAACCAGTCAAGGTACCATCAGTCAAACAAATCAATAGGGTCTAATCTACACTACACCCCACCCTGCTAGGTATGACGGGCAGCACGGAAGAAACAACACTGGTCTTCCTTCTGAGCTAAGATCTTTTCAAAAATTCCAGAAAATATAAGAAACCTGGTTTATGGCACAAAAACAGACTGACAACTTCCTAATGATCCGAAGCTACATTATTTAAGCCCATAGATTTTCTCTTTTCAATTGAAGCATTTTTTTCTTGTGTTTCTGATGCTCTTTAAAATCTTTAATACTGTATCAGAAATGAAACAGTTTTGTTTATTATACAAAAAAGTGAGTGTAAGGGAAGACGGGTGCCCAGGATGAAATGTATCAGCTTATTATGCAAAAAAAGATTATTACAATTTATCATGATCCTATTGGAGTACTAACTACTTACAATTTTATATTAATTAATCCCTCATGAAGTTCATGTCAGGACCACTCCACAGGTTAAACAGAGCAAGTTTCTCTTGCTGCATTAAAGAACAACTGTAGTCCATTAAACAGTACATGAGACAGACAATTCTTATAGCTTTTGTATTTTTTCTTTTTTAAAACAGCTTTACTGAAGTGTAATTGACATACAACTAACTGTATCTATTTAAACTGTAAAATATGGTAAGTTCTGACTTATGTACCTACCAAAGGAGCCATTAGCAAAATCAAGACAATGAACATATCCAACAGCATGAAAAGTTTCTTCCCTCTCCCTTTCCAGTCCCTCTTCCTTGCCCCCCTTTGTAATCTCTGTTTCTTTAAGGAACCACTGAACTGTTTTCTGTCACTATTGATTAGTTTGCATATTTTGGAATTTTGTACAAATGTAATATGTATATAGTATATGAGGGCTATCCAGTAGAAACAATTTACTGGATTCCCAAAAATTAGTCATCCACATATATGTAAATTAGTCTGTGTAATTTATAGTCTTCTGCATCAATCTGTGTATCTATCTTTATGACAATGTCCCACTCTCTTAACAATTGTAATGTTTTAGGCAGGGCATGGTGGGTCACACCTGAAATCCTAGGACTCTGGGAACCGAAGTGGGAGGATTGCTTGAGCTCAGGAGTTCAAGACCAGCCTAAGAGCGAGACCCTGTCTTCACTAAAAATAGCCTATTACGTATAGGCTAATAAGTTATCCATATTTTCCTGAATAAGCTTGATAGTTCGTATCTTTTAAAGAATTCATCCATTTCCTCTAAGCTGTTGATTTCATTGCCATGAAGTTGTTCATAACATTCTCTTATTTTCCTTTTACTATTTATAGAAGCTGAAGTGAGGCCACTGTCATTGCTGGTATTGTTTGTTTATGCCTTCTCGCCTCTTGGTGGACTTTGGTGCAGTACATGAAGAAAAAAACGTTTATGTTTCTCATGCTCAGGGGTTTTTCTGTTTGTTTGTTTCTTGGCTTTGTGAGTCAATAGTTTTTACCAAATTTGGGGAGTTTCTGATCATTATTTATTCAAATGTTTGAATAACATTTGCCTTCTCTCTTTTCAGGAATTTTGATTATATCTAAATTAGGCCATTTAAAGTTGTCCCATAAGCACTGGTGCTATTTATTTTTATTCTTTTTTTCTCTCTGTTTCATTTTGCATAGTTTTTATTGCTGTATCTTCAAGTTCACTTATCTTTTCTTCTGTAATTTTCAGTCTATCATTAACAATATTCAGCATTTTCATTTCAAACATTGTTGTTTTCATCTCTAAAAGTTCAATTTTATTTTTAAGTATCTTCTTTGTCTCGAGTCCACTTTTTAAACATATAGAATACAGTTGGGCAGCACCTGTGACTCAGTGAGTAGGGCGCTGGCCCCATATACCAAGGGTGGAAAGTTCGAACCCAGCCCAGGCCAAACTGCAACAAAAAATAGCCGAACATTGTGGTGGACGCCTGTAGTCCCAGCTACTCGGGAGGCTGAGGCAAGAGAATCACCTAAACCCAGGATTTGGATGTTGCTGTGAGCTGTGTGATGCCAGGGCACTCTACCAAGGGTGACCAAGTAAAACCCTGTCTCAAAAAAAAAAAAAAAAAAAAAAAAAAAGAAGAAGAATAATAATATAGTTATAACAGTGATTTTTATGTCTTATGTGTTAGTCTTAACATTTGTGTCATTTCTAGGTTAGTTTTGATTAGTTTTCTCCTCGTTATGAATCATATTTTCTTTGCCTGCCTGGTAATTTTTGGTTGGATGCTAGACAATGTAAGTTTTATTTTGTTGGTTGATGGATATCTTTAAATTTTTCTGGGATGGATGTAGTTATATTACTTGGGGACAGTTTGGTTACTGTCTTCCTTTTAAGATTTGTCAAGCAGGCCCAGAGCAGCATTTAGTCCAGAGATACTCATTCTTCACCACTGAAGTAGAAGACTTCTACCTTTTGAATTATAAATTTTTCCAGTCTGGGTGGGAGCAGGCACTTTCCCAACCCTATCTAACAACTAGGCATTGTTCCTTCAAATCTTTTCAGGTGGTTCCTTTCCTAGCCTTGGATTCTTTTCTCACCTGCATCTATACAGGTCTCTGAAGTCTTCACTCTCTGCTACTTCCCCTTCTCCAGTTTTCGGTCCTATAAACTCTGGCCATCTAGTCCACCTGGACTCCTCACTCCATCTCCTCAACACCTGGGATCCTCCAGCATTTGTCTTCCTGCACTGTAGTGTAGCCTGGAATTTCTCTCAAGTCAGTAAATGGAACCAATCGTAAAGCCCACCTTTTTACTTTCCATGTCTCCAGTATCATCTCTACTGTCTTTTAAAAAAAAGTCACAGTTTTGTGTACTTTGTCTGGTTTTTTGGTTGTTTCAAGTGGTGGGGTAAATTTAGTCCCTGTCTCTTCATTTTGATGAAGAGTAAAAATCCAGTTTTATTGTGTTTTAAAGGTACAGTGTTACACCAGGACATTAAAACTCTTCACCAAAATGTGTATATTTACTTTATTATTCCAGAGTAACAAAGAGGTACCTAGGATATGTATGCAAACCCCAGCAACTATGTTTTCTTCACCTTGTATACGTAACATTTCTCACAGTTCTTGGCCTATAGCACATAGCAGATGCTCAATAAATATTTTAAAAATTGATAATGAATGAAATAAAGTAAAAAAGTATTGAAAAGACATTAGACTCAAATGTTGCCTGAGTGATTTCTGAATTCTCCATCTCTTTATGTAATGCTTTATTTTTTTTTTCTTCCTTAAACATCTAGGCTTTCTTTAAGGAAGAATTTACCAGGGGTGATATTTCGAAGCAATTCCATTTTCACTTCCTTCTAACTCTGTAACTCCAGAGGTAAGATCCCGTTCTCCAGCTCCAAATGGAAAAATCCTAGGGAAAGGCTCTAATCAGCCCAGTTAGGTCGTATACCCACCCACATGCTGAGAGAACAGGAAACTGAGTTATTTTTTAGCAAAGCATTTTGTTCCATTAAAGTGTATGTCATTTATAAAAATTGTGAAAAATTTAGACAAATAGAGAAAAAGAAAGTGTAAGCATTTCACTATCCACAAAAATGCAGTGTTAACATTTCTTTCCTTCTTACAAATAAATTCTCATGGAAGGTGGGGGGGGCAGGAGGAGCAACATGTTATTTGGCATGTTCTATCAGTTTCTATTTGTAAATGCTTGAATTCATTCTTTCTGCAGAAGGGTAGATGGAATTGGAAACCAATTAGACACTGTATTTTGCCTATAGACTTAAGAAATCTAGCTTTTCATTAAGTACCCCCATATACCCGAGTATAAGCCGACCCGAGGATAAGCCAACCCCCTTAATTTTACCCTAAAAACTGGAAAAACTTAGTGACTCGAGTATAAGCCGAGGTGGAAAATGAAGCAGCAACTGGTAAATTTCAAAAATAAAAATACATACCCAAAACAATTACAATAATTGAGGAATCAGTATGTTAAATGCTTTTCAATATTTATTGCTAAAGAAAAACTGTAAACTAGCAACAACAACTTTAAAACTTTAAATAAAGTGCAGAAAACATGTAGTGGCCATGTAAGAGGTAGTGTTTGTGTAACTATGGTAACAGTTTTTTTATTACAGTAAACTTAATTTTTTTTATACATTTAAATACATGATTACATTTACAATACATGATTGTTTGATATACTGTATACCATTAACATAGCACATTAACCCATAGTATTCAATGGCAACTTTAATAAAGTGAATAAACCATTTAAGACAGTAAAGCATTGTAAATGGTTAAAAATCCTGAATCCTTATACTCCAAAACCCCTGATTATAAGGATTCAGGATTTATAAACAT